>VDFB02322083.1:17824973-17924676 GCA_007258455.2 Sequoia sempervirens | reverse complement strand
TGTATGTTTCATTAGAAGCTAATCAATACCAAAGCCAATTTAAAAGCTATATCCTAATATGAAATCTTACATAGTTGATTGTTTGTTCCTATCCGACAAGACTGTGTGTTGTGTCATGTAAGGATGCATACTGACACTATCCAATGGAAAATGATCGCCCCTCTCTTTAAAATCTTGCATCATTCTATGCTTAGTTGTGAAGCAATCCGGTGATATATGGAATGGTTTGCTCTAGTTTGGTTAATTCTTGAGGCATGCATAGGTAATACCTAGGAGAAACTTTACTTTTTCAGTACATTTGATGCTTTATTTTAGAATAGATGTTTAAATTTCATAAAATTTTCCAAAAAAGAGATGAATGCATGGAGTTTTATTGCAAATCTTTTGATTCCATGGTATTTTTGAATGCTTAATGTGAAATTTACTTAAGTGAAAGCAAGTTATTTGAAGTTCATGAAATGTTGTTGCAAATTTGTCGATTTTATGAAATTGTTAAATGACAAAGACAAGATTATCTTTTACCTATCCTTATGATTCCTTTGAAAATTGAAAAAATTGTTTACCCCTCGTGGTTAATAGCATTATCACAACAAACCTTGATGCGAACCTAGTGTGGTCAAGACCTGACATAAACGAGCCTTGGGATTAAGCTGAGTTAGCCTAAGAATTAGGTTGTCCCAGTGCAATCTTCCAAGTAAAGATAGGTTCCCGCGGTGTGTCTATGAGGATTTATCTACACTGCTAGTGTGAGACTAACATTGTCATCAACAATAAGCATTTCCCAACCCCAAAGCAATTTTTTCAAAAATTAATTACTTAACTCTATTGACCCCTTTTTCCCGAAACATGAAATATTTCTCTAGTAAAATAAACAATCATTTAATCCTTAGAAATTTTATTTACGATAAATCTATAAATTTAAACCATTAAATTTACATCAAGCAATCCCGTGTAATTCATAGCATTGATGGACTCTAAAATCACCTTCGATTTAGATTTGAGTTAACATAGGTAACTCACAAGACATATTGTACTTGAATCAAGTATGATCAGGTATAGAAGGGGAAAGGCCCAATGTGAAATCTCTGAATGCAACCATCGTTGGTGAATAACTCAAACCTATGTAGCCAAGTGGATAAATAACCATGTACCTATAACCACTCAAAACACATGTCAAGCGTACCTTCCCAATAGTACATATATATAGTCGTAGCACATAGAAATCATCCAATGAGATTTAACATCATATAGAACATATAAATCAATGAATTCAATGACCTAGAATCATGATAACCTCTTATCAAAATAGGAATAATATTATGAACATCTATGAACTAAATCATTTGAATGAACTAGACACATAAACATACAAAATACCAATAACTAACATGCAAAGGAACCACATCTCAAAACATTTAGATGGTCCAAACACTACATTAGAATAAATAAAAATAATGATAAAGAAAATGAAGTTGAAACATCATTCAATACCGAAGGCAACAAGAATGAGAATGAAATATGCATCTCTTGATACATATTTGAAGAACAATGTTGAGATCTGCACCTCAAGGCTGCAATCGAGAAGCGAATTACATCCCCCCCACTAATATTAGGCTTACTCCTAGAAGCATGCAAAACCAAGGATAGGGTATAGCTAGTACTCAATCCTTTAAACATGGGGTATGTGCAGGATCATCATGGAAGAAACAAGCCCTTAGGTGGCAAAAAATTCAAAAAAATCAGAGTTAGGCATTTTGACGTAAAAATTTGAATAAGTTATCGATATTATTTCAAAAATATGTAAAAATAGAATCTATAGAAAATTGAATGGAGTTTCTAAACTACTAGGTTTATTTTAGTTTTTTTAAATCTATTTGGTGAAAATTTGAAATTTCAATGTAGTAGTACTTAAATTTTAGGGGAAAAATAAGAAGTAGGTGTTTGTCTAACCACCCTAACCACAATAAAATTGTAATATTTTTTTATAAGATTTTAGATATAAGTAGAGGACTCATGTGTTGATGTGACGCATATTTTTTTAAAAAAAATTTCCAAGTAAATAATTAATTATGAATTTTTTATTGTAACTTTTTAAAAATATAAAAACTTGTATGTCTAACCACCTTAACTTGGTCAAAACTTCATAAAATTCAATTCTTTTTTTTTAATCTTATAGTATGTGAAGCATAGAATGTGATGCATATTTTGGATTCAAAAAATATGATACTATTTGAAAGATATAGATGTTTTTCAACCAACCTATTAATCGGGACTTTAGTTGTAATTCAAATAGAAAATGAATAATAATTATTTATCAAATTCAAAGTAAAGCATAATTTATATTAGTGGAAAGTTGAGAATCTCCTTTAAAAACCCTTTTTGTTTCATCAATTTTGGGTAAACAAAAAGTTGTCATCTACATACCCTTCAAATACCCATCATGAACTTGCACATACCCCACAATGGACCTCACCAAATCCACCCTCTAGACTATCAGATAGTCTATGCCTCAAACGCACAAAACACACATCTCTAGAGTTGCACAAGCTAAGTGAACACTAGCCACTACGTGTACAACCACCTCAGAGATCACCACACTACCTTCAACAACTACCACTACAATGGAGGACAAAGACCTACAAACCACAAGCCCACAAATCCCTACTCCAAGACTACCAAAACTACTAGGAAACTACATCTAGTTACATGCTCAACCAAGGAAATGCACATAAGCCTACAAAATTTACCACTCCATGAGATGAAAAAACACAAGGAAACACTTTATATGGTCCTAAGACCAAGGCCTTAACCTTCAAAAATACAACCCAAAAGCTAAGAAAAAACCATCCCATAAGGCTAGAGGCAACATTACCTCACCACCATGATCATCAAGAGCATGCCTCATTTCTATACATGGTCTCACTCTATGAGATTCTCCCTCAAGTGCCACTTGGAAAAAATGAGGATTTCCTTAGCGCACTAGATTCTCAATATGAAACTAGGGAAAAACTAGGGGCTCTTTAGAGGAAAGAATATGGGAAAATACTTCTCAAAAGCATAAGAACTCACACAAGCAAGGCTTAGCAACCCAAAAAATCACAAGGAAACAATCAAGGAGGAAACTAAACACAAACATAGGAGAAAAAAATGATATTTCACTAAAAAAATGATCAACTATGACCAACCTAAGGTTAAAAAACCTAACAAGATCATAAAATAATGACCAAAAAGGAAAAATAGAACCTCTTTGAGGATAAAAAACCAAGTGCTCTCCAAGGAGAATACACGGGATAGCCAATTCTTCATACAAGAATAATATCCTCTTCAAATATTATGCTAGGAACACCTCAAAATTATAGAGGAGAACTCCTATGACTAGAAGGTTAACCTCAACTAAATAAAGCACTTAATAATACATCACACAACCCAACACTATATAAAATATCAATGTAGTTATGGAAACTGCATCCAAAATGACACAATATACACCTTCATGCTAATAAATAATGACTTTTAGTGTCTATGAGAACTCAATCAAACACTCATGTAATGTCAAATCACTAGGAAACATGGTCACAAGATCACAACAAATATGGGCATGACAAGCAACAACAAACATAGTTGGTGGATTAAATCACAACCAACCATTTTCTAACAAATAGAGCCAAGCACGATGCACACATGAATTATTAGTTTTATTTTTATTTTTAATGCAACTCATTGCAAGCTCAAACACGCACCAAAACAAATAACTTTATGAAAATATTTAAACACAAATCACTCAATGCTAGGAATAGATATTCTAACATAAATTTGAAAGCCACTCATAGCCAAAAAACCATATGCATACAAGAATTTCACAACTCCCAAATGCTACACAAGAATTCACTTACATTCACAAGGTGCATGAAATTTTAACTCGACTAAGTCCTAAATAATACACAAATAATCAATATGTTCTCCACGATCTACTCCCTTACACATTCTATCAAAGGTTCATATTGAACATGATAGAGAACAAAACTTAACAAAGAATGGAACCAACAATTCAAAACATTTAGTATAGCCATCACAAAGATAAAAGAGTTCCCAAGAGGGAGAATTATCAATTCCAACATTAAATCATAAAAGGCATGCAATCAAAACAATAAATCAAGCATGACCAAGGGTCATAAAATAGAACAAGGGTAAATTAGTGACTACATTACTCATAAAAAGACTTAAAAACTCAATGCCAGTTCTTACAAAGATCAAAAAAAAAATCAATAACCAAAATACACCATCAAACTTAAAGGGTGCAATTACTTGAAGTGTGTGACTAACACTAGCCACAATCGAGGGGGTAAAAGGGAACATAACACCCAAGAATACATCCATGGTGCATTAGAGAACATGCTCAAATACACCAAGAAAGAAAGTCTTCTAAGACTCCAAGATATCACAAACACAAAGCAACAATCCACTTAATCATTCAAAAAACCCAAACTTGAAAGAACTTACAACTTCAATGCAACACAATCACATCACTATGCAAGGGAATACATGTATTAAGGTTCCTATAAATTCCAAAAGAATTTATTTTCCACACAAGGGTTAAGCTCATATTACAATTACAAATAAGTGACACACCTAGACACATTTTAAGAAATGTTTAATAGGACAAGGCTAAGCTCAAACACATTCAAGCTCAAGGCCAAGGGTATTTTACATGTCCACTCATGCAAGGGATGACTAACATTCAACCATGTAAAAATTACCAATCACATGAGGTACGCATTTACTCATATCATGCATCTCTACAACATTCTATAAAAAAATAGCATCTAGATGCTTCACAACGAAAAGACACAATTGGGCTCCAAACCACACCACACAATGCTACTACCATGTATAATTTGTTTTAAGAATTCAAAATGCACACTATGTAAAAGGGAAATGAGAAATTTGGAGTCAACAATGCAAGACTTAAATGGATACATTAAATGATTCTCCAATCATTAGCACGATCACCATGCATATGACCCATTACCATCCAATTCTTTAAAATTTTAAACTGACACGATGCAATTTAACCATCTAGGCTCCCACCAAAATCTAGCAAACAATAAAATTTAGGGACATAACTCATCGACCCAAATTCTCCACTACAATAATTTTAACATTTTATTCATGCATCAACAAATCATATTCATGCATATGACAATGCACTCACATGAAGACAAATGCACAATACCCTTCAGGAAACCATTGTTCGAATGTTTGTCATTGATGTCAAAAGGTGTGAAGATGAATTTTTCCAAGAAATATTGTCATCGATGTCAAAAGAGGACTATCATCACGATTGGTGTCAAAGGTGATATTGTTGTTGTAATTTATGCCAAAGATAATTGATGTCAAGAATATCATTGAGGGAAGTGTTTATTAGGAAGGCATAGTGAAAGAAAAGAACATGTTATAGATGATCTCCACAAGCATGCTCACCAAATGCTTAACTAAGAGAGTCATTTTCTCCTCAACTAAGCATGTATGATATGTATGAAGAAATATTTTTCTTACTATGAAACATTTGGTACAAAGATTATGCAACAAACTTATCATGCCTTCATTTTCAATAAGTGATATATGAACTACTCATAGAATAAAGTAACATAGAGTTTGGAAAGGTTGAGTCCAAGTAAAGAAATTAAAATACAAGAAGTAAAATATGATATGAATGATGATAAATTTTCAGGTCTTTAACATTGAAGCATTGATACATTAGAAATATTTAATGATAAGAAAATATGCTTCAAAAGGCTAGTTCAATTGTACTTGATGGATAAGATGGAGTTAAATTAGATTTTATAATGGATAGAAAATAATTAATTTTATCATTTGTCAATTTAAAGTGAAAGTCAACCTCTTCTTAATACATACTAGCCAACTGCAATAGTAGCAATAAGATTAAATCCAACCAACCTCAAGGAAATTAAGCACCTACTTTAAAAAGGGTTTAAAATAAAATAAATATAAAATTGCTAATGAGATGACCCCCCTATATGGATGTGCCCCATGTAAAGACTAATTTTAAATAAAAAAATTATTGATGAAAAGGTGTCTAAATTAAAATGGGACACCTCTCTTGTAAAAGGTATATACTTTCATGGAGACACGCCCATTGGAAAAAATAAAGAGGTATAAATAGAAGGAAAAATGGAAAGAAAAATGCAACAATTCCAATGAACATTTTCTGAAAAAAGGGAAAAATAAGAGCACAAAAATGAAGAGCAATTTTGATTTATATTAGAAGAAAATGTGTGTGATAAAATGAAAAAGATATGAGAAATTTTATAAAAGAAAATTGATATACATGGTGACCAAGTTTTGATTAGGTTAAAGTTTGGAAGGGCCAAGACCCCTTACAAGGTAGCTATAGAGGAAAAAAATTGGTGAATCACAAAAAATGAGACAACCGAAAAATTAGAGTGAGGCTCACTAACAGTGAGCCTGAAAGAACAACAAGCAAGTCATGCTTTTGATCGAAGCATGAAACCGAAAAAATAGAGATCAGCTGCAAGAAACAAAGGCAACAACAAGAAAGGAAACTAACACAAAAACACCACCCTACAAAATAGGGGAAAAATAGTGAAAGCCTTCAACTTAAACATTGAACAAAGGGATACAACACCCAAGCAACAACTCCAAAACTTCCTGCACCAAACACACAATAAAATAAAGGGAAAAAGGAATCCCTTTCCACAAAAAGCCCACCTTACTAGCAAACCAAAGATCCACCTCCATAAGAGCACACTCAACCTCAAAAGGAGTTCCAAAGAATAAATCCAACAAAAGGAGAGAGAGCCTCCAACACGCCCCAAAAACAAAACTCCACCTCAATAAGAGAATTAGGTGAAGTGGGTTACAAATGAGAGAATAAACTAGCAAAAGGGACAAGAACAATACCCTTAAGAACCATGAGGATCTGGGTTTTCAATAAAGGCATGGAAAACACCCTAGCCAAGAGTAATAAGGCAGGGGCAACCCCTACCCCCAAGAACATAACCATTAAAACCAATGCAGTAACACACGAAGTAATACTTTCCTAACACCAAATGTTATTACCAGCAAGTAGATGAGGAGATGCAATATGAGAAAACATACTCAAAAAATGAACTAGTTCCAACAAAGCACCTCCAGCCAATGTAGTAGTAACACCAACACCAGAGAAAACACTCTATAGGCCTCCCAAGAAACCAATGAAGCCCCCAAAATGACCACCTTTGTAAGCATCCATTTCTAGCAACACAAGCTGCCTAACCCAAATAGGTAAAACCAAAGATGAAGAGCCATCTACAACTTCTAAGAAAAACACTTCATCCCATAAAAAATGAGTGATATTCTAAGACTCCCATTCCCACCCAAAGAAACACTTGAAAAAAACACTAAGACCTTCATGAAAAAGCAGACATAGAGAAGATTTTTATGGTTCCAACCAACAAATAATTTAGCCTTAACGAGGTCAGGGGTAGGCTAGACCAGCACATGTCTTGTGTTATTAACCAACACACCACTCCCAACCAGAACATCCACAAATCTTCCTTCGAAAAGTAGGAGCTAGAGGAGCTCAGCGTCCCCTTGAACAAACACAACACCACACTAACAGCAAAAAAAATTAGGGTCAATGTATTTGAAACACAAGGGAAATGCCTTGAGATGCCTAGAGTTATTGTACTCTCAATAGTAAGAAAAAAATACAGAGCCAAGCCATACAACCCCTCAACAATAGTAATGCACAAAGTGCACCTCAAAAAAACCCACATAGTCGACTAGTTCCTGAGTAGCCAAACTGCCAAGAAACCCACACATGACATAGGCTGAACAAGGCCACTCAAGTAGCAAATTCCAATGATTAGAGGCTAGAAAAGGAAATAGAGTATCCACAAGAGAAGTTTAGAACTCCACTAGAAGTAGAAGCAACATACTAAAAGACTTAATTGGTTGCATCACAAAAGAAGAGGGTAGCACTAGATTTAAGGCTACCCACAAAACAGAACCTTCATTTGTGCACACAGATAGTGTTTCCAAATCCACACACAACAAGAACTAAACCGACAAAGGAAGAGAAAGCTCAACCATGAGCATGAAAGGGGCCAATGAAGAGGAGAATCCCAAGGACATGCAGATGGAAGTGCTAAAGTCACAACCAAAATGCAAACCACCACAACAACCTGGAGCACCTGTAAGGAAGCAAACCCCCATCCACCCCTGCCCCACCCCACCATAGCCCAATTCCAACCACAAAAGTTGTGAAGCTACCAAAAATCCCAGAATACTGCCATCCAGGTTCAACTCTTCAGCATCCCCATCCTCAACAGAGGATTTCAAACCTCCTACACAACTTTTCTTCCTGCCCAACACCCATGGTCCTCCAAAAATTCCAAGCTCAAACAAACACAAAGAATCTCCCACGATCCTCCAAAATTGCCCAACCAATGAAAAGGACTGCAAAACAACACCCACTTCCACCACCAAAGATAAACTAAAACATACAACCGTTGGAGCACATCTGAATCAAGATCTCCATCGTCTGAATCTTCAGGGGTTTTCAAAAAAAATCCCCCGCACCTCTTCTCGCCTATCGCTCGTTGCTCCATCCCTAATTGACCAAGTTGAAGAAATATATTAAAAAGGATTGAATCATACTTATGAAAAGAAAAGTGTGCATAAGTTGGATCATATTTTTCAAAAGAAAAAGTATATGATAGTAGGGGAGAAGACCACCACCCATTGAATAACCACCACATCCATGCTCACTCCACCTCCCAAAAAAAAATTACATTGATCCAGGGTGTTGTCATAATAGTGGTTTACAATTCCTGAGAGGAACGAATTTTAGCTGAAATCACATATTTTTAGAAAATATAATGATTTAAGCCTTAAAAAGTTCCATTTGAAGGATTCCAATTAAAGAGGGTTTGATCAAATCACCTTAGATCAAACCCCCTTAGATAGAACCTCGCTAGTTTTAAACCATACCTATAAATGCGTCTCCTTTACACCTATCAAAATGCTGTTAAAAAATCACTTTTGATTTAGATTTTGGGGGATCAAATGAATTTATTTAAAATTTATTTCAAATGATTATGGTACTCCTCAGAACAAGCTATCCAATGAATATAATTTTAATAAGTTTTAGTTTTGTTATATATATTTTTTTAAGTTTTATTAAACATAGGTTTTTCATCAAAAATGAATTTCTTTGTTCTTCACATGTGGAAAAATAGAAGATTATCAAAAAAATAAATTGAAAAATATGAGTGCACCAGATATTGAAGTCCTTGATCCAACAAAAAAAATAAAATTAAATTTTGACATATACAAAAAAAGTTACGCGTTATACATGTGTTAAATCTGAATTGTAATTCGATTGACTTTGAAACTTGATTAAGGAAAAAATATTCAATAAAAACTATCTAACCAAGTGGAAGCACTAGATATCAAAGGTACAAATCTAAATTTGAAATAATTAGAATTTTATCCTTCATGGAAAAAATTTATGCATTATACTGTGAGTCACTTTTTAAAAATGTTGTTTTCTGAAAAAAATTATTTTCGTGGGAGATGGAAAAAGAAGTGCAATTTGATTCCAAAATTTTTGAAAAAAATATTTTTAGAATCTACAGACAAAATTTGATGAGACTCTAGTTTGCACCATCTTCAAATTCCTCACAGTTTAGCCGCTATAGGTGCCCGAATGTGAAGATTTAGTTAAAAATAATAATTTCAGTGTCCAGTTTGGCCAAAAATTGTAAACCACTATTATGGGATCACCCTCCATTTAAAAACTTTATTTTATCAAATAAAAAATTACAACACCAATGGTTGCTCATAACACAATGAGTAACTCACCAATCATAATAGACAGCTAAACATGCTTTTGCATTTATAAAAAAATCAACTTGCACATAAAAAGGCTCATTTACAATTTAATTTAAAATATTTACTGTTACAAATACCCCCACTTGCAAATGTTTATCCCTCATTACATATTATATTTACAACTACACATGCACACTTAATGGTGTTTTACATGACATAATCACAATCTCTTATTAACTCTATGGGATTTGAAATGCACAGTCTTCCACACACTCCCTAGCAGATACATGTATTTACTTCATTTCCTATAGGTACCTACACAATTAAATACAGGTGTAAGGCTCCCCAAATAAACATCAAATCCAAATATAATGCAAAATTCAGTCATATCATCTTTAAAAACCTATGTAACTGGCAGTTTCAAATTCAAATGCTCAAAAAAATTCAAATTTGAAACACAACAACCAAATTGAATGCATTCAATTGTCATATTTGAATTCCTAAATAAGAGGGGAAAAGCAGCCAGCGACATTCACAATTGCATCTTGTGAAGAATTATTCTCTCCAAAACTTAGAGCATCGACAAGCATCCTCTGCACATTCCTCTACACATTTCTCCAATATCCCAAGTCTCAGGTTGGTACTTTATACATTCTACTTATAGTTATTTTCATGAACTATGCATTTAACATTTACATTTATGCAGTGTCTTTTTTCTTTGCTTTATAAGTAAATGAAAGGTCTTTTTCGGTGACAGGTTTTTCCTTATAAATCCCATTTACAGATTCAATAATCTGTGTGTTCATTTTCTATTTTTTGTCATTTATTTCTGCATATATGTGTATTTATATTTGTCTATTTTTGGTTATTTGTCATTTATTTCTACATATATGTGTATTTATATTTGTTTATTTTTGGTCATGTATTTATATATATATATGTCTGTATATTTGCATTTAAAATATGTGTATATATGTGTATTATGTATTTAAAAACATATGCACAGATATATATACAAATACATACATACAAATACTTACATATAAATACATATATACATGTATATATATACGTATATACATACACACACACACACACACACACACACACATATATATGTATATAACTCTATTTAAATACATTTTTTTTGTTGTCCAATACAACAGACTAGCATTTGTTTATATTTTTCTACTTTCCATTGCACATACAACAGACCAGCATAAATATATTTGTCATTTTATATTTTTTGTCTCTTGTTCATTCAGCAAATCGATATATATGTGTGTATCCTTTGCCTATCCTTTGAAAATTCAAACAATGGTACTGGTTAATCATTTTCTTTTGCATCTTATTGAATTTGTAAAAGAATGTGTACAATGTTAATTATATATATATAACACAACTTATTGAATTTGCAAATGAATTTGTACAATGTTATATATATAACATTGTACACATTCATTTACAAATTCAATAAGTTGTGTGTTTGAATTTGTAAATAAATGTGTACAATGTATTATATATATATATAAATAATTGTACACATTCATTTACAAATTTTGTGTCTATTGTCTCTTGTTCATTGAGAAAATTGATATATATGTTTGTATCCTTTGCCTATCCTTTCAAAATGCAAACAATGGTACTGGTTAGTCATTTTCTTCTGCATCTTTCACGACCCATGAAGGATTTATTTGATGATTGAAAAATTATTACTGCTTGTTTATGAAATAAATCATTCCTCTTACATGCCTTTTTGTCATGTGCTGTTTGATTTTTTCGGGTCATGGTGATGGTGTTTTACACACGGGTTCTTTTGGGGTTAAATGATTTCCTCTCCCCATTTTACTGCGCGCTCACGGCCTAGTAAAGTCCATTGTATCATGATTTTATCTGCAAAAATGATAGAGGAATTTAGTGGGTTTGACCACATGTCTACAAAAAATGATTTTTTGGGTTTGCATCGACCTTTTTATAAAAAAAAAACCATGTGAATATGGGCATAAATTGACAAGCCCATTTATTATACACCATTTTTGTGAAAACCCTTGCTTGGTTTTTTCCAAATTTATGTGCTTAAGGAATTAATCTCATGAAACCCTTGCATGGAATATTCGACCTCTATCTGAAAATGCACTTCTGTATTCTTGTGAGTGAGGAATTATTATTATGAAACCCTTTTTTTTGCTCATTATTGAAAACCCAAGTCTATATATTCTATATATATATATATAATATATATATATATATATATATATATTATATATATATATATATATATATATATATATATATATATATATATATATATATATATATATATATATATGTAGATATATGCATACATGTAACTGTGTAATTATATGTATACATAGATACATGTATACATATATCTATACAAATACATATAAATACATCTATATGTATGTATATATATGTAAACCCAAATAAAATGATGGAAAAGAATCGGATACCCAAAAAAAAAAAACATTAGTCATATGCATTAATCAAACCCCAAATGAAGTCTAATTGGGGCGTAATGTGTTTTTTGTCTAGTGCTAATGTTAGGAGATTAATATGTAGGAGTGATTTTTAATGGGTGCCAAAATGATTTTATAAGGTGCTAAGGTGAATTAGACCCATTGACTTTTGAGTAGATTTGAATGATAAAATAGATCTAATTGCATGTTAATACTGACACAATTAGCACTATTTTTTGTTTTGCAATGTATAGCAGTGATTTTCTGTGTAATTATATGTATAATACATATACATACAGATATATATGTATATGTGTGTATACATATAATTACACAGATAAATGTATACTTATATAAATTTGTGTACATACATATGATTGTTGATGTCTGTTGTCCACGGTGTGAGGTAATGACAAACATCATTCTCCTTTTAGAATGCAAACAATGGTACTCTTGGGTTTTTTGGTTATTTCTAGCTTGATTTCAACTTATTTTTATTGCTTTCAACATTGTTTTTCTGACAATTTATGGCTTACAATGTACAGGATCACTGACAATCATGGCACCAGGGTAGAAGAGGAAAAGATCGAGTGGGAGGTGCTTGATTAGAGTACCTCATGGAGTGACATTCAATGTTCTAGATGTTGTTGATGAAGAGCCAACAGTCAACATCAACGAGGATGTTATTTCTGAAAATGTAGAATAGACCAATGAAAATGATGGTTTTGAACCTATTGTTCATAATCCTAAGGTAGAAATGGAACCGCCATCTACTAACCATGTGACAACCCTAGATCTGTGCATGGAAATTTGGTCTATGCATGACATGGAAAAATCCATTGCAGATGTTGAGGACAATTGAATGTCAATCAGAGGTTCAACGATCAAATGGGGAATTCTGCCTAGCAGTTTGTGGGAATGGCTCAATGGTATGACATCCACAAAAAGGAAGGGGCCATGAACTGTCCTATTTGATGAAGAAGAAGTTGAAATTATGCAGTGGTGTAAAGATATGGCTAATATTGACCATGGCCTTCAAGTGTCACAACTTAATTCAATAGTGGCCCAAATGGTTGGAGCGAGGCCTAACCCATTCACAAATGGGATACTAGGGAGGTCATGGTGGGTTGGCTTTCGTCAAAGGCATCCCGATCTGAAAATTCAAACACCGGAAGGAGTGGACACAGATCGAGCTATAATGCTACACCCCAAAATAGTTTCTTCATTCTATGATAACTTGGAGGAGTTGTACAAGAAACACAATTATGGGCCCAAAAAAATATGGAACTGCAATGAAATAGGTGTGCAAGTTGGCAAAAATTGTGCAATGAGAGTTATTGCAAAAATAGGGACGAAATGTGTTCCACAATTAATTTCTAAAAGTAGAGAATGGATCATTGTTCTAGCTTGTGTTAGTGCAGCAGGCCAAGCTATACCTAGTTACTATTTGTTCAAGTCCAAAAGGAACATTAGAAACTATATTGTTAACTATGAGCCAAGGGCATGCATGGAAATCCAAGAGCATGCTTGGATGACCAAAGAATTATTTGTGGAATGGTTAAAACACTTTGCAAGAAATTTCCTAGGAGGGGTGTCACCAACCAACAAACAACTTCTCATCTTTGACGGTCATGGAAGCCATGTGGCATTCAAAACGATTGAAGAAGCAAAGACTATGGGAATATATTTTCTCACACTTCCAGCACATTGCAGCCACAAATTGCAGCCCCTTGAAGTTAGTGTGTTCTCACCATTCAAGAACTACTTCAAACAACATTGGAGTATATGGCTCTCTGCAAATCCTCAACTTGACATTGGAAGGGAAGAGTTAGTAACACTTGCCAACAATGTAACGCCCCACCGTGTGAACCCCAAAGGACAATTAAACAATAATAACAGCACAAATTTTTTTTTATTAAAAGAATTAACATAACATACATGTAATACACATTAAGACATGACATGAATTTCATTTAAGTAGATTCATTAACATATACATCCCTTGGGGTACACAAGAGGAGTCATTATGCGACTTAGGTCCACACAATGACAATAAAGAATAAAAGCCAAAGATATAATCCATAACAAAATAAACATTAACAAATATAACACATACATGCTAAAGCATTGATAAGAAACCATCTGTGTACATAAATACCACATATGCATGATTAACTTCACACATTGAATAACAACTGCAAATAGCCACATAAGGTTTAATGTTACATTACAATACAATGTTCAAGAAGTACAATGATACAAAGGTGTTTCCAAACATGAATGGAAACCATACATAAGATAACATGATACAAATAAACAGATGAAAACTGGCTCCAAGACGGATACAACTTTAGAGTCACTGCAACAGCACCAATCCACACCTCTCGATCCTCGACTGGGGACCCGATGGGGTGCTTAGCACGTTCCACCCGACCACGTGAGTCTGAAGACCCACCCCCCGTGCTAGGAGCTAACAAGAAAGAGTCCTCAACCAAGAACATCCAAACATGGAACCACAAGACTCAACAACATACAAAAGTATCATAAAGCTCAAGGATTACAATGACATAATCAACAACATCCAAGAGTCAACATAATAACTTAAAATCACAAATCCCAACACATAAATCAAAGCAATGACCAATAAACAAGTAACCAAAGAATGATCATGAAACACTTCCAAATCAAACTGAATTAATAAACATAATATAATTCCAATTTGCAATTAAACAACACCATAACATCATATCACAATACCAAAAGAGTACAAGGTCATAAATCAAATATTAATGAGATCATACAAGACCACAAAGTACACCAAAGATGTATCAAGGCAATACTCCATTTAAATCAATATAAGTCCAATCAACAAAAATCTAAAACAACTCCCATAACGTACTTCCAGATGAACACAATAAAGTAAAAACACCTGGACAACTAGGGGAGAGTGTCATCGCATAGTCCTACATGGGTTATCCTGTGCTCTTCCTCCCAACTGGAGGTGCCGGCCCCCATCTATGGCTGTCATGTGCCCTTCCTCCCAACTAGAGGCGCCAGTCCATAGGGTGACTCATTCGAAGCCGTAGACCTCTCATGAAGACGAGGTCACGACCTTGCCAACCACGGCCTTCTCAGCCTTCCATTAGTCTGCGAAAGCACTAATGAAGATGAGGCATCCTTTTTTTAAAATCTTATAATGATATTACTACCCTGCCCTCCTAAGTTAATTATTAGGTTTTCACTTGATTACTAACTCACTCGTGGGTTATCCTGTGCCCTTCCCCTTAAGCGGGGCGCCGGCCCCCACGAGGAGCCACTCTCCCTAGAGACCCAACCACATAAAAACAAGAAACCAACGGTTGTACAACATAACAAGAATATTAGATCACAACTGAAGCGCATGCGAGGCATTACCCATCTCGCTATAAATACATAATCAAAGTCTCAACAATTCCCGTACAACCCTTTCAAAATCATGAAACCAAAACACTTGCCACATCAAGGGCACATAAAGAGAGAGAACATCAATTATCAATCATCTCAAGCCTCTGCAAGCCAAAAGAATAAAAACCCACAAGCAAGGGTAAAGTGAAACACATGAGTATTTCTCCAATAATTCCAACACAAGGATAAAATTTCATCAAATATGCGAGTAAATCAGAAAAGCCATAAAAAGGGAAAGGTTCATCAAGACCCATCCGCAAATCAACAATGATGTCACCTCAAATAGGAAAACACAAAAGAAAATCAACCTTTAATTCAACGAAATCACTTAATTAAACCAAAAGCCACCAACTAGGCATTCCATGGGAGACCTCAATTTTCTCCTCACAAGAATCCTTTAGAGTGGTACGTAAATCACCTTCATAAAAATCAGCAACATGACAATGACAACAACAATAATCCATTTATATTCCCAAATAAAAACCAACCTACTCAACAACAAACAATTACAATCTCAAGGTTCAAAATAACAATCCATGATTAGACACTCAAATTGTCATAAAGTGATCCACTAGCTAACAATCCAAATGAAATAATTAAGAATGAAAACTCAATTCAAGGAATAATTTATTTCGTTGATTCAAGTTTATAACACTTCCATAATGAATGTCATACCTAAGTTAATACAAAATATGCAACTCACAACATAAAATTCTTCAACGATCTACTGCCTCGCACTCAAAATACTGATTAGCTAATGATTCAATCACATTTTACTAGACTTTACCTAGATGAGGTATCACTTCATATTTCTATACCATGTCAGATACCATGAATTGTTTAGAAATGTTGGATATCATGTTTTGTCTTACAATCATTCAATTTATCCATACAAAACAATAAATTCAAATAACTAAAAGCAATTAGACACAAATTCCAACCTACTCTACCCATGATATGTTTATTTATTTATCTAGCTACTTATCCACATGACCACTTAATTTCCCCAAGTGACACAAATAACCCAAGTTTCCTATAATCCCAAACGCCCACAAGAAAGTTACAATGGAAACTCTTATAGGTCAGTATTTGCAATCCCTTATCTAAAATACTCATCTACTAAAAGGGACCCCAATGTTATTTTCTCACATTTGACTATAGAGGAAATATGTCTCCCTTGTTTATCTTCCAAACTATTATCAATTATTTCATGAGACATGAATATGACTACTAATATTTTAGTTCGACGCTTACTAAGAAATCATTTCACGTGATTATGGAACCATACAAACTTATTTTGTAACACATGAGCATAGGTATAAAAGTAAACGTTTTGTTCTAAGACAATTTATTAACTTGCGATGATAGGTATTTATATTAATGGGTGTGGGTGAAAATACATAACATTTAGATGGGTGCAAGTTAAAGAACATTATCTCAGTTAAGGTGATGATGAACATGGACGCATTTGCCAATGTATTAATATATATTTATATAAATCTAATTTTATTTTTTTTACATACAGAAAGTCAATCCTTAATTATACTATTTCGACAAGCACACAAGAACCTCCTTCAAACGCACGGGCTAGCAGTCAGGTTAGAGATTGAGGTGAGGGGGACGTAAGATAGCAAGGAGGTTGATGAAAGTAAATCAAATATCCTGAGATCCAAGGCGGGCCGAAAGTCTGCAACGTCCACAATAAGCGTAGCAAGGAAAACACAGTTAACGCTGAATGCTAAACATGCAAGCATGGACCAGGCATCTGGATCGTTTGACAGGAAGCCACAAAGAGACAGGTTAACAATAAAATCAGAGAGATTATTTAAACATTTAAAACTTCCTATTATATTCAAGTGTGCGGCTGTGGCCAGAGGACAATGAAATCAGAGAGTTTATATGAATCTATACACCCTACCGTGTTCAAGTGCATTGCTGTGACATGTTAACAATGAAACCAAAGAGGTTATTAAATTTACTACACCTTTGCAAGTCGAAAAGTTGCAGCTGTGAAAGGTGATCAAAGATCCAGAGAGACTGTTAAATTCTGTACAATGTTTCAATTCTAAATGTCGTAACAAGGATAGGTTGCCAAGAATATTAGAAAGTGAATATTGTAATTTGGAAATATCGCTGTCTACTTGCATTATTATCAAATTCCAAATGTTATCCACAGACTTAAAGGAAAAGAGAGAGGTGAAAAGCAAATACGTGGTTGAGAGGAGGAGAAATAATGAACAACTTTTTCTGTTTTGAACAAAACGCATTTCTGTTTGGTGGCGAGTTCCAGAGACGCACCAGTCTGGAAGATAGACTTCACCATACTCAAAGGCAAGCTTTCTATTATGTTAGCATATTGACAATATTTATTTTCAAGTGCAACAACTGCGATAGATTGCAGCAGAGTCAAGCAGGTTATTTAAACTTTTAAACTCCCTACTAAGTTCAGGAGCTGCGGCTGAGATTGGATGGCAATGAAAATTAGAGAAATTATCTAAACCTTTAGGCAAATCTATGCCATAGAGTGCACAGCCAGAGCAACTCTATCTAGAACTCGGCGAACAGAAAAATTTGAAGGTGTTATTTGAATGACACCCAATAAATGCAAATTGCTATGATTATGAAAGGATATTATCCTATGCGGATCACATTAGTTTAGTTTTGATCAAACAAATGCATGACCTTCATTTTCGATTTAAAATCATCCATAATTATGGGCTACCAGCTAAGGAATACTTACCTGTATATGCTATGATAATCTTATAACAAGATCTCGAGCTAGCCGTACGGAGGATTGGATGGAACTCTGTTTGACTCCATCTACAGAAGCTATTTGGGAAAACCTTTATGGGTCAGCCGCTCTTTCGCCTTTAGATATCATGGTCTTCATTCTTGGATTCCTCCTGCGCAATATAGAGCTGAAGTTTGCAAAATGGGTTTCCGATGGTGAGGGTGTTAGGATGAAAGTGGTTGGGTTAAGTTCTAAAGAAGCATAGTAAAAATGTGAGAGAATAAAATAAAATCAATATCTTCTACTGGCGTGAGTACGGCACTGGAGAAAGCCAGTAACCTCCCAAATTATGAGGATCCTTCGAAGTAAAGAGGGCGACCATAGTTTTCAGATGGGAGACCCCCTCGTCTTCCCCCCCAAGCTAAATTTATTTTGCAAATTCTCCCTTTCACTTCGACTTCCAACTGCTTAAAAAGGTGAGATTTCTTTCCAGCTTTTCTTGTTTAAAAACCCTTCAGCTTCCTATCTCCTTATCCAAATAAATTTCTTATTATAATAATTATCTTTTGAAGATTATTTTGTTCATAATTATTATTAACTTCAATTTAACAATTTAAATCAATTTATCTAATAATATCATTTTTACTTTTAACGAATTAGCTTAATTTAATCATTTGCTCTAAATCATTTGATTTAATTTAATTGATTATTATTTTTAATTTCCAATTATATTTTAAATAACTTTGCAAATCACTTAGGATTTAATTAATTATTTAAACATGACTACTAACATATGATATTTTTCACAAAAACAAATAACACAGTAATCAATGAAGCACACACAGATACTCACACAAAAGTTCAGAACAACCGACACGGAGGGTCATTACAAGCAAAGCTTTTGCACAAGCTTTGACTCTTAATAACATTGCAAATGGTTTTAGAAGAATGATAATTTGGCCATTAGATCGACATGCACTTGACTTGGATATGATGCCAAGCCAAGCTTTCGTGATTGAAGAGGAAGGAACCACATTGGGAGCAAAAACATAGGGTGATACAGCTAATGATGAGGCACAGTTCATGGCAACGGAGACTTGTTTGAGGATAGCAGATTGGAATGAGGAACATATTGGATAGTTTGTGGAAACCTATTCTACAAGAAATCCCCCAAATCCAACAAACGAAGAAGGATATTTCCTAGAAAACATTGAGGCAACAGAAATTGAACAAGAACTAGTAGTTCAATCATGCAATTAGGCAGCTGAAAATGAAGAGTCTCAATCTGCCATATGAATTTCAAGATGCAACTTTGAACCTAGAGGTGCATCTGAATTTCAGTCAAGTGGATGAAGGGTTGTCCATGCCATCACCACTAGATGTTGATCCTAAAGAGGTCATCCATTACTTCACAACTTGGAAAAATTGGGAGGCTGAAAATGATGAAGAGGATGGAGTCGAAGGTAATGACTCAAGCGAAAAAATAAGTTGACTATGTGCCATGCACACAAGTCAATGGTCAGCAACTAGCAGGCAGGATAAGCATTTTTTTGCAACTTCCAATGCAAAGGGTGCACCAATCATCTAATAGAGGTCGCAATGGGGTGCTACACCCAAGTAGGAAATCTCAAATTTTGACATCGGATGATTTTTTCAATTTTTTGAATGAACAAGAGGCACTAAAACGAAGAAACCAAGAATTACAACAAAAGAAAAGGGAGAAAATGGCTGAAAAGAAGGTAGAAAGAGAAGCAATCCTCACACAAAGGGATACAAAGAGATTGGAGTGTGCTGCAAAAAAACAAAAAAATGCAGAGGAGAAGCTAAGGCAGCAACATCAAAAGGAGTTTCAAAGGGAGCGATCAAAGATTACTCAGCATTTGAAGGAAAACCAAAAGCAGGCAGAAAGAGCAAAAAGAAACATAAGTAAGAGTACTCATGCAACTCCTCTTCAAAGTCAACATCCAATTTTAAGGGACATGATTAACATTTTATCTCTAGCATGTGCTGCTCTTAGCAGCCTAAAAAATAGGTCTTCTGAAGGCTGCTCTCCACAATTACAACTCACTCCAGAGGAAAATCAAGCATTGCTTGCTTGTATAGCAAGTGCCATACAGAAAAATACACAATCCTTAACATCTTCTCCAGTTGATGCATTGTTAGTTGACCCCCAAGGACACACCACTTAATCAAATTTGTGGATGTCTGATTAGGATTTTTTGTTGTGAACTTTTTGACCTCGAAGTGTGCTAGAGTGTTTTTCGTAAAACTGAATGCTAGTCTATTGTATTGGACAGCCAAAGGATACTAGTCTGTTGTATTGGATAGCCAAAGGATACTAGTGTTTATTTTTTAAAAAACTAAATGGTAGTCTGTTGTGAACTTATGTACTTTGATATGTGCCAGTGTTTTTTTTGTACAACTAAAGACTCCTTGTCTTCTTTCCAACTTAAATGTCTTAATCATGTTTATGCTGTAATAAATTTGATTTCAGACTAGGCATGTTTTGGGAGTTGTCCAAGTTAATGATCTATGCTTTTTGTGATTCGAAATCAATTTTGTGTTGGTTGTATTCATCTAACTAACATTGTTGAAAATTAAAATGTACATTAAGAAATGTATGTAATTGAAATTCAGAAAATTATGTACATATATATATACACACATACAACTATGTATATGCATACATATACATATACATATACATATACATATACATATACATATATATAAAACTATACATCTATATGTAGCGTATCCATAAATTGTAAGTGTAAGTGTAAGTGGAAATCAATCTAATTGTAAATTGTAAGTGTAAGTTTACAATGAATAAGAAAAATGATCATAAATGAACACAATGTCTATCGGGTCACAGCCAAAGTAAACTCTTGAAAGACTTGACCTGAAATGTCATATTGCAATTTGACATGCTCTTTACAACCTCCCTAGTTTTGTGTGTGTGTATATGTATATATTATAAATGAACAAAATGTCTATCGGGTCACAGCCAAAGTAAAGTCTTGAAAGACTTTACATGAAATGTAATCTTGCAATTTGACATGCTCTTTACAACCTCCTAGCCATTTGGCATGCCTTCCACAACAAACAAATATAATAGAACAAACAAACATGGACAATAGTTATTGAAATAAATAAAAAGACATACTAGTTAGTGAACAATATAGAACAATATTGAAACTTAGAGCCATTTGAACAAAAAATCCTTAATTATTTGGTGTGTTGAAAAACACATTTACCGAAATGCCCACCATGAACATTGTTGCACCACCTCTCCTTGTTCTCCCGTGCCTGTAAGAAAATATTTACAACCACGAGTAGTAACAATCAAGGCTAGTAACATACAAACATCATACGACCTTTGAAATAATGCATGTACAACAACACATAATTAATCAAGTTCAACATATTAAAAGTTCCATATGGAATACATAAATATATGTAAAAACATATAAATGTTAATAGAATTGTATACCAAGATTTATTCAACTTATATTCATTGTTTCTCATCACCCTTGGATATATGAGGAATGTGCAAAGGATGCCATTTAATGGTCTGTAGTATGGAGAGGATATTACTATAGGAGAATAATTGTTAATGTTGTTGGTTGCTATCCCTCTTATTTAGAAATTTGAATATGACAATTCAATGCATTCAATTTGATTGTTGTGTTTCAAATTTGAATTTGTTATAGCATTTGAATTTGTAGCTACCACTTACGTAGGTTTTTAGAGATGATATGACTGAGTTCTGCATTATATTTGGATTTGATATTTATTTAGGGAGCCTTATATATCTGTGATTTTTTGCATGTTTGTATGCATGCATACAATCATAGAAACATAAGCATACATACAAACATTCATAGAAACATAAGCATACATGCATGTATTCATATAAACATATACATTGCAGAAAATCACTGATATACATTGCAAAGCAAAAAAAACACCTAAATGTGTCACTATTAACATTTAATTAAAACTATTTTATCATTCAAATCCACTCAAAATTCAATGGGTCTAATTCACATTAGCACCTTATAAAATCATTTTGGCTCCCATTAAAAATCACTCCTACATATTAATCTCCTAACATTAGCACTAGACACCAAACACATTACACCCCAATTAAACTTCATTTTGGTTCTGATTAATGCATACGACTAATGTTTTTTTTTTGGTATCCCATTATTTTCCATCATTTTACCATGCGCTCTCTCTGGAAGGTTCTCACAGTGATGGAAGGTATACATACATACATACATACATACATACATACATTCATATATATGTATATATATATACATATATATATGTATGTATGTATGTGCATACATACATACATACATGCATTCATATATATATAGCACATGTATACGTACATATATAATTTAATTGCATCCTAATAAGAATTAGGAGTACCATTGTTTTCACTTTGAAAGGAGAATGATGTTTGTTGTTACCTCACACCATGGACACACAACTTTATATATACATACATATATATGTATGTATGTATGTATGTATGTGCACACACACACACACACACACACACACACACACACACACACACACACACACACACACACACACACATCTATAACACGTGTGTATACATACATATATAATTTAATTGCATCCTAATAAGAATTAGGAGTACCATTGTTTGCACTTTGAAAGGAGAATTATTTTTGTTGTTACCTCACACCATGGACACACAACTAATTGAATTTGTAAATGAATGTGTACAATGTGGGAAAAAAAACCAGCACCATGACCCAACAAAATCAAACAACACATGACGAAAAGGCGTGTAAGAGGAATGATTTATTTCGTAAACAAGCAGTAATAATTTTTCAATCATCGAATAAACCCTTCATGGGTCATGAAAGATGCAAAAGAAAATGATTAACCGGTACCATTGTTTGCATTTTGAAAGGCTAGGCAAAGGAGACAAACATATATATCGATATGCTCAATGAACAAGAGACAACAAACATAGAAATTGTAAATGAATGTGTACAATGTTATATATATAACATTGTACAAATTCATTTGTAAACTCAATAAGTTGTACACATTCTTTTACAAATTCAATGAGATGCAGAAGAAAATGATTAACCAGTACCATTATTTGCATTTTGAAAGGATAGGAAAATGATAGACACATATATATCGATTTGTTGAATGAACAAGAGACATAGAATATAAAATGACAAATATATGTATGTTGGCCTGATGTATGTGCAATGGAAAGTAGAAAAATATAAACAAATGCTAGTCTATTGTATTGGATAGCCAAACGAAATGTATTTGAACAATGGGTTTTGGTTACAAATTCAAACACATATCTTATTGAATTTGCAAATGAATGTGTAAAATCTTATATATATAACATTGTACACATTCATTTGTAAATTCAATAAGCTTTGTTATATATAACTAACATTGTACACATTCATTTGCAAATTCAATAAGTTGTGTTATATATAACTAACATTGTACACATTCATTTACAAATTCAATAATATGTAGAAGAAAATGATTAACCAGTACCATTGTTTGCATTTTGAAAGGATAGGAAAAGGATACACACATATATATCGATTTGTTGAATGAACAAGAGACAAGAGACACAGATTTTGTAAATGAATGTGTACAATGTTATATATATATATATATATATATATATATATATATATATATATATATATATATATATATATATATATATATATATATATATATATATATATATATATATAATGTACACATTCATTTATAAATTCAAACACACAGCTTATTGAATTTGTAAATGAGTGTGTACAATGTTATATATATAGCATTGTACACATTCATTTACAAATTCAATAAGCTGTGTGTTTAATAATTAAAGAACTACAAATTGCATACAATGATGAGATTTTCAATTTACCCATGATCATGCTGAAATAATTGTTGCAAAAATTAGGAGAATTTGATTTGCAAATCTTATAGAATGTTTAGATGTTTGTAAATTACCCTTTTCTATACAAAATGGACAAGTGTATACTATGTACAAGCTCAAGATAAAGCCTTTTTCCAAACATATTATTCACCATTTTTAGGTGTAACGGTTAAGAAGTGTGTGAATGTCTTTCATAGTCATACAAAATATATATAACTAACATTGTACACATTCATTTACAAATTGAATAAGTTGTGTCTTTATATATACATACATACATATATATACACACACACACATATATGTACATATATATATATTGTCACGACTCCTTCTCTTACCCAACTTTTACTGCAAACTTTGATAGAATTTAATATTAAAAATGCATAAACGCATGTGATACTCATGGAAAAGTTGAAAAAAAATTACTTCCCCACATTGTTGGCTATGAGATTGTGAGTTAATATTCATTAAATTTAAAACGTAACAAAACTTAAGATAAGGAATTGAAGTCAAATTAATTGAAGGCACTGCATATAGCATGTGTGTACCTGCCGACCAAGAACACCATTCTACCACCCATATTTTTCACATGGATCATTCCAACTACCCTCAATAAATAGCAGAGCTAATTCGAGAACTACAGTGGAAAAGAATTTAATACATTTCTATCTATAAATTGAACATACGGGCATGCATTTGAGGCAACTCTCCAATTCTATGTTATGCATTTTAGATTGTTTGTTTTTTTTTCCCTGCCTTTGAAACAAATCAATGAGCAAGCATTTAGCATTTGAAGGTTTCATTTTACGTGGAATTGCTTGGCAGAGCTCCAGAAGAGTTTATTTTGCAGATCTGTGTGGAAGGCCATCGTGGTGACTTGGGTACTCCCTTTTCCATCAAACATCTTAGAGTTCCTCCAAGAATTAGTGCAACAGGTAGATTCACACCTTCTTAAAATGATTGTGATTATATATGGTTTTTTTGGCAATTCATTAATTAATCATTCCATGACAAGAAATTAGGTTGTGAACTCATACTGCTTCAGATGTGTAGTTTCAGACTTGGTAATAAGTTTATGCGTAAATCAGGAGAATGCAGCCATTTAGATGACCGAATCCATAGTATTTGATGTTATGTAGATAAAACAATATTTTTAAACTTAAATTTGTAAATTATGGGTTGATCCATGTGTAAAAACCAGTAGCTTTCCACTAATCATTATCTCAGCCAAGTTCTTGATAAGCATAAACCAACATATCTAATCAGAGTTTTAAGTCATGCCTCTGAGAAACAAATACCTACATAATTATTATTTTTTATCTCCTTGCATCTCAGTTTCACATAAATTTTATTTTTGAGAGTAGAGTCAAGCGCATGTTACTCCTATTTCCTCTACTTTTTTTGTTTTTACCATGAGTCATCAAGTAATAATAGGGAGAATGAAATTGTTCTTGGAATTGGAGTAGGATTTAATTATTGTGGTAATTATGAATTTACCTATTAACGGAGTTATGAGATTTAAAAATTATCGTGATGCAGCTAAGCTAATATAAGAGAATAATTTATAACATTGGGACTTATAGATTCTGGATATATACATTATTTTGGAAATATTTAATTTATTTATTTTAAATATAGTAGGATATTGTGATTCCTGTTCAAAATATAGACATTTATATCTTTTGCTTCTGGCATTCAACATCTATCACCAAATTAGTACTTTAAGAAAAAAAAACCATTCTAATGCAAACACATGCAACAGTTACTTTTGTCTTAAGAGGGAAGTAAATAGGTTTATATCCCTTCACTCCTTATACCTCTCCTTATTATTAGGCATGTTGGAATGTCTCGGTTCATATGTACACCCTTATATTAAAATTTCTTACGTTATGGAATGGAAATCCTATTTATACTGGTAAGTAATGAGATTTCAAGTAAAAATCATCACCCCACGATGTCCTAAACTTAAGGCTAAAAAAATGCACATTCTTCTTTAAAAGCCTAAAATATTTGGGGGTAAAGTAAATCTCATGAATCTTTCCTTAAAAATAGAAAGAAAGAAGAGTACATGTTAATAAAGAAAGGAAGGTTAGTGATATTTTAACTCTTTAAGATAAACTTCTCAAATTAATACTCTTTTAAGGGTGAATATTTATAAGTTTAAATATTTATTTTATGTGAAGATAGTTAGAAAAAGAAGGTTAGTTAATATATTAATCTTTTAAGATGAACTTTTACAAATACTCCTTTTAAGTGAATATTTATAAGCTCAAATATTTATGTGAAGATACTTTCTTTTATTTATAATATTTAGAAATATGTAATTGATATTTAGTATAGTCAAGCTTGAAAATTTTCAATATAATGAATCTATAAATATCATTAATTCAGTATCATGTAATAACATTGATAAAATCCTTTGACTTAGTTAATTAAACTTTAGGACTTATAAAATAAAACAAAATTTATTAATTAATTAATATTGCCCCTTCGCCAAAGCATACGATTAGTAAATCTTCTATCAACACATATTTGGTCTAGGCTCTTCAATTGTAAATATAGAGAATGTGAAGCCTCTTCTTACCTAGAAGTAATCTTCTATAAACAATAGACAATGTAGGAACCCCATAAAATAGCCCTAGCTAAGTGTTGGATAAATATTTTATTACATAGTCAAATTGTAATTTTCATTTCCTAATGCTACATAAACTATCTAGATAATATAGATATGATCTTAAGCCTCACAACAATGCTTGAAGATGTTCAACTCAAGGGATTCTTGCATAAATTTGGCAAGGGAGGTACAAAACGATATATGATGAAATTTCCCCAAAATAATGCATGTAATTAATTTAAGTACGTCACTTAGTTACATTGCACGAGATTTCTTTATAAGTATGGGTTAGTTACTTAATTGATGGTTAAAAAATTCTTTTATTATCTATGGAGCTTATTATAAATTCTTGACCAATGCTTGTTGATTTATTTAATCATCATGGGTTTTCTTTTATGAATGTTGTTAAGAGTTACCATGCCTTATGAGCTTTCTTTTCCTAATTAATATTTAAGTATGTTAGATATAGATTTGAAAAATAATCAAAGAAGGAAAAACAAAACTAGCGGCATTCGGTATTAATGGTGCCTTTGGTTCACGTTTACGGGTAAAGTCATCGCGCTTGAGCTACTACATCTATAGCCTAATACAGCTGCAATAACGGCATATGTGGCATCGTCCCTATAAATCGTCGGGGAGAAATAAGGAACATTGGCTAATTTAATCCAAAGGGAGGGAAATCCCCTTTGGATCAATAATCTAAAAAGATAAAAAGAAAACGAATTAAAATTCACTAGTGAAAACCTAGAAAACCAATCTTAGGAATTTTTCTATGGTGCAAGTGTAATGTTGACTTGAAGATATGATTACGTGGATGATTTATTATGAAATCATTTAAAATGGGTCAAGGGTGACGAATATTAATAGGAAATAGGTTAGATGAATGTTGTTAGGTAAACAATGGTCAAATCAACCATTTGTTATTCTTGCTTCCCTTCGTGGGTAGTAACCACAGAGGAACTGTCTAGGGGAAATAAAAACCCTAGAAAGGGTTGCGTACCCGCTTTATAACAGTTCACATAAACATAGCCTAGAAAATAGAACTACATATTTTACGTCTTGATCCCATTTGGAAGCAGGGTATGTAGGCAGTTTGGGAAACAAAGGATGCTCCTAGTACTTAGGCGTTTGGGAATGGGGTTTAGGGTTAGAGAGATCACATAACTAGTTATAAGAGATAATCAACTAAAATACATACAACTATACTCAGAAGAATCCCGCATGGATTGCTTGTTTCCCCGAAGCCTTAGGCTAAATTCCGAGGCGGGTTTCAAGTTTTAGAACTACCATTTACATACCCCTGAGGACGACGACCTCGGTACACTTTCAGAAGGGAGTGTGGTCATCAGGGAGGCGACTCAGGATTGGATGATCCCAATGAGTCCAAGACTCTAGCCAGAGCACATACCTATCATATGATAGATGCCTGCCTCGTTTAGGCAGATGCCTATTACGATTATATGAATAGATGTATTCCTATTCCATATGAATAAATGAAGTGAATTCTTGTTCCGTATGAATAGATGATAAATCTGTCCCGTATGGATAGAAGTTCCTAAGTGTACTTGTGAATGAATACTTGAAAAAAAATATAGTGGTATTTCGGTTAAAATTAATTAGGTCTTTACATATACAGACACACATATGTATAGAATATATATACAAATAAAAACACACACACACACACACACACACATATATATATACATATATATGTATATATGAGAGTGTCTGTGTGTATATATATACACAAACAGACATAGTCATATATAGACATATATACATATATACTGAAAATGGAAGCTGAGAGAACCAAAAATATTAAATGAACACATATTTTTGAATTTGTAAATGGGGTTTGTAAGGAAAAACTTGTCACCAAAAAAGACCTTCATTTACTTATAAAGTAAAGTAAAAAGATATTGCATAAATATAAATGTTAAATGCACAACTCATGAAAATAACTATAAGTAGAATGTACAAAGCACATTGTACAGTAAATGAAAGAAGTTGTGCTATATTCAACAACAATAGGATATTAATTTTAACAGAGGTAAATTGATTACACACTTGGGTTTTTAGAAATGTGCACAAGAAATTAACTGAGGGTTTCATAATAATAATTCCTCACTTGCAGGAATACATAAGTGTGTTTTTAGATAGATGCGGAATATTCCAGGAAAGCGTTTCATGAGATTAATTCCTTAAGCACATGAATTTGGAAAAAACCAAGCAAGGGTTTTCACCAATATGTCGTATTTTAAATGGGTTTGCCAATTTATTCCCATAGTGACATGGGTTTTTAATACAAAGGTCGAAGCAGACCAAAAAATATTATTTTGTAGACATGTGGTCAAACCCACAAAATTCCTCATCATTTCTGGAGACAAAATCATGAGACAATCAACCTTACCTGGTTGTATTTAATAATTTAACCCCAAAAAAACCCATATTTGGAAAAAAAAAAGAGCAAGGGTTTTCACAAAAATGGTGTATACTAAATGGGCTTGCCGATTTATGCCCATATTCACATGGGTTTTTTATAAAAAGATCGATGTAGACCAAAAAATCATTTTTTTGTAGACATGTGGTCAAACCCACGAAATTCCTCTATCATTTCTACAGACAAAATCATGATACAATCGACTTAACCAAGCTGTGAGCATGCGGTAAAATGAGGAGAGGAAACCATTTAACCCCAAAAAAACCCATGTGTAAAACACCAGCACCATGACCCGACAAAATCAAACCGCGAAAAGGCATGTAAGAGGAATGATTTATTTCATAAACAAGTAGTAATAATTTTTCAATCATCGAATAAACCCTTCACAGGTCATGAAAGAAAATGATTAACCAGTACCATTGTTTGCATATTCAAAGGAGAATGATGTTTTTTGTTACCTCAAGGCATGAGAACCAACAGGAGCCATGGAGAGTCGTCGCCGTTTGTATTCACTTCCATCATCGAGAACCTTCCAGAGAGAGTGTAATGTTATTAATCAAACCCCAAATGAAGTTTAATTTGGGTGTAATGTGTTTGGTGTCTGGTGCTAAAGTTAGGAGATTAATATGTAGGAGTGATTTTTAATGGGCGCCAAAATGATTTTATAAGGTGCTAATGTGAATTAGACCCATTGACTTTTGAGCGGATTTGAATGATAAAATAGTTTTAATTAAATGTTAATAGTGACACATTTAGGTGTTTTTTTTAAAAAAAATTGGTGGTAATAGCTAGCGGATATTGGGACGTTAGGTGGCAGCGAGCGGATGACACCTCTAAAAGGTGTCTTTTTGACCCCCACATGCATATCCAATGCTCCCGCACTCGACCAAATTTCCCACAAGACAAAACCTTAGTTATAAGCACTTAACTTGTGAGCAAAAAAAACGCATAAAAAAAAAATCAATTCGACATAAGGTTTGAATTCTACGACTGCACAAAGTTAGCCCTAGTGGATACTAGGTCTTCTCCCCTAATCATATTTTTGAGGAATGTGAAATAACTTATGATGTGATCAGATTTGTGTGAAGAACATATTGTGCAAATAGTGATATTTCTTGTGTCAATCATATTTAAGGAGAAATTTCATAAATTGAATTAGATGTGATATTGGATCATATTCCAAATTTGTGATCAGAATATAAGGAAGTTTGGATCATTTTGTGGGGGTTGGAGCCTATAAAATCAAGGCAGTAGCCTCTTTTGGGTTGAAGATCAGTTTTATATGTGGGGGATTTGGAGCCTCCAATAGGTTGGATCCTATCAAGTAGAGGTTGAAGCCTCTTGTTGAGTTGGATCTTAGTTGATATAGAAAATTGAGACTTTAATAGTAGATTGGAGCCTACAAGAAGGAAATTAAAACTATAATATTTATAAGCAATATTGTGTCATGGTTTTCTCCCAAAAGGATTTCCACGTAAATCATGTGTTCCCATTGTGTTACTAATTTCTCTATCTTACTTGAATGGCTTTAAGTGTTATTGGTTAAGTTTTGAAAAGAAAAGGATGGTTTGATATTGATTCGCCCCCTCACCTCTCAGTATCATTGTGTGCTCAACAACCATTAACACTACATCTTGACATATTTTTCCATATTAGGTATAAGATCACACACCACCTCTTTCACATTCAATACATCACTCACATAGTACAATTCACAATTCTCAACCATGAGCCAAAATATTAACATTCATTTTCTCACAAACATTTCATAATAACGCCATCCAAGGGAGAAAACAAGCACAACCAAGACTGCACAAGGCTCACAACTCTTTCACATACAGAAAGAATCCAAACATCAAGAAGGAAATCACACAAGAATGCAACTTCTTAGCACACTCAAGGGTTTGAATATTCCTCACAACAAAGCACTTCTTAAACATATCATGCTAAGTGAAACTAGGCAACACCATTTACTACCAAAATCACACACACACATGAAGGCCCAACATATGATCATACACAAAAAGGAAAACACTAGAGAGTGATCATTCTCCACCTCAGGAGAACCTCAACAAGGGTATCTTTCCTTCCCTATAAGATGCAATAAATCATAGTAGGAACCCTTCCTCCTCAAACACAGATGCTCGAGTTGGTTCACACTAAACCCTCTAAAATGCCACAAAAGGCATCCAAGCAAGAAACCCAAACAGCTAAATCATCATCGCAAGCACTTGAGCAACTACACATCAAACACCCAAAACCACATGGGAAAGAACATGAACCAAAGATCCAAATGCTGTAACATGGGCTCTGATACCAAATGTAATTCCCCAAGATGGCATGCTTGTGACAAAACCTAATAAAATAAAAAAATTGAAACAACCACAAAAACTATTAAGATGAAACAATAACATGTCACATTGACACAACAACATGCACACAAGTGTTGTACAAAACATAAAAACACGAGGAACAAGCCACACAAACACCTTCACCATTTCTAATACCAAGGTGACACTAGTGGAAGACTTGACAATTGTAGGATGAAGTCACCATGATGAACATACGAGAGATAAAAACAACACCTAAATAAAGATCAAGTACTAATCCCACAATTGTGTTCTCTCACAACACAACGCAAGGGTAGGATGAGGGAATCATCAGCCTTGAATCCAACCAAGATGTGTTAAAGGACTCTTCCAACACCAATAGAAACCAACACAAATGATGGAATGGATAGAATCCAACATATCTCCACTAGACGACAAAACCATTGATTTCTAGAATGAGTAGGATGAGGCCACATTCACCTTCAATCCAATCAACAACAACATTAGAAAACATCTAAACATAAGGGCCAACCTTCAAAAGAGGTTTTCTAACCAGGAGGTTTAAACCCTTCGCTAACTAAAATGATGACTCTCTTCCGAGAAATTACATGTTTCCAAATGTAAGGAGATGACATAAAACTTTATGTATAACACTTTTCAACAAATAAACATGGGGAGACTCTCATAGCCAAGGGGAATAATTTTTGTAAATAAAAATTCCTTGAAAAATGGATGAAAGACTCAATTGATGATAAAAATGGTGAAAGCACAGCACCAGGGGACACTAGCACCCAAAGCAAACACTAGCGCTCAAATGGGACAATAGCATGAATTCTTAGGTGTCCAAGTCTAGCACTAGAGTCCAATTCTAGTGTTGGAGTCCCTATCAAGTGTATAGTCCTTCATAGGCGTTGTAGTCATGTTCTAGCACTAGAGTTCTTGCCAATGAGAAAGCCCAAGGTAGGTTTTTCTCCCTAGCATAAACCAAACAATCAAGAACTACAATTAAGGAGGCTCAATGAAAAATGGACTCTAAGACAACGAAAATGATCAAATAACCAATAAGTTCCTAAACACCCAATATTGCCTCACACTAACCCCCAAAGGATAACACTCCCAAGGACTAAGGAGACTCCAAGAGACTTCCAAACAAGACCAAAGGAATAAGGGGTGAAGGGAAAGGTGTTCTACACTTATCAACCCTACGAAGACCACTTAGAGAACACTAAACAATCCCTCAATGAGGTGGTTTTAAATGAAACATTACACATACACAACACAAAAAATTCCTAGAGATTCAAACATCAATTGCAAGTTTTAGAAACCACCAATTCATTTTAAACCCAATGGAAAAGTGCTCTAAGTTCATTTTATCCAAACAACATATAAATCTTAAAGAGCATTGAAGATAGCACGCATGCTCGAATCCAATGTTGAGACCACGTAAAAAAATTGTAACACCAATACCACATGTGGCACAATTATATTTCATCCACTCCTAGGGAGGTCCAAAGATTACATTATATATAAAATAAAGGACTCAAATTCCCTTCAATACACTTTTACAATATTATACAATAAAGAAAAGAAATATTGGTGAATCCTTTACCCAACTCACTCTCAATCCTAGAGCTCATCCAAAGAGCCTAGAATCCCAATGGTGATAACACACCACCCTACCATGTGGAATCCAAACATTCACTCCCACTTTGTTAGGAGATACTCACATAGGAAAAACACACTCATACAATACAAACAAGAATAATCCTACGTTCACACCAATCACACAGTAAACATGCAATATACATGGCATGCAAAGGTCACTCAATGACATTAAAGAGTCCATGAAGTACCAAATGTCCAAAATGACTATATCCTAGAGAAGGGGTGGGGAGTGTTATTGTAATGGCCAAAAGTATCATCCAAGAGAAATCAATTACACCTCGCACAAGTGATGAGGTTACTCAACCATACATGTCCCAATGCTTTGAGTGGGAATGTCTACCACACTCATACCAAGTCTATATGAGCATTCTAGATATGATTGGGTACCATTATCTTGGTTCATTTTTATTCTCAATGTTTTATTTAGTTATCACTTGATTAAGATACTTCCACTTGAGATATCCATCAAGCCACTTTGGGCCAAGAAAATGTCAGAAGCCACTCACATCCTTCTCTCTAACACCTATGTCTTAGGTTTGTCACAACTCACAACAATCGAGCATGGCACAAAAAAGGCAAGAATTTGGCTCAAAAAAAAATTCAACATAATCTCAAATGTGTATCATGAAAATTCATAGATTCATTGAATCTCCCATTCTAAAACATATAAATTCAATTTTTCAAGTTTTACAATTTATTTTTGCATGTAAAATCCAACAATTTCACATAGACTCCATTATTGAGACCTCCACTTCTTTAATTTTTAAAATTCAAAATTTTCAAAAAACTAAAAGTACCTTTGGCTCCTAAAATACACAACACCCATTCTATGTAGTCAATTTCGATTCTTGGCATTTCCAAAAATCCAGGCATTATGAGGGCACAAAATTAACAATTTTGAAACTTTCACAAAACAATTTCATCTAATTAATTTTGCGCAAATAGAAACCTAAATGTGAATTCCTATTCTCCCTTAATGGTGAGGATTAAATCCAAATTGAAAAGAATATTCAAAATGAGGATGATTTAGAGACACTTCAAAATTGGAGACACGCCAAAACAATGTAAACTTTTAAATTCTTAAAATTGAGGAGATGGAAGTCCGCACACATGTGATCACAATCCCATTCCTAATCAAAGCAATTCAACTCCAAAGCTTTCTCCAATAAAATCCATACAATTTCTTCAAATTCAATTTTTTTTCCATGAAGGGATTTGGAGAGCAATTTATTCCCAAAGAAAAAAGAAAATTCACAACAAAGATGAAGTTCCTCCCTTTTGTTCTAATTTTTTAGCTTTTTCATATTTCTATTCATTTTTCTTTATTTTTTCATTTTGTTATTTTTCCAAAATTACAATTAAACAAAATAAGCATTCAACAAAACCATTTGCATTCTATTTGTTAACACAATTAAATTGAGCATAAGCATTCCCAACCCCAAAGGATTTTTTCTAAAAAGTAATTAACTTAACTTTATTTTCCCCCTTTTCCCAAAACATGGCATATTTCCCTAAAAAATAAAAAATCATTTAATTGTTATAAATTTCATTTATGAACAATCTAAAAATTTAAATCAAGCAACAACTAGTAATTCACAACATGGATGGATTTTGAAATCACCTCTAATTTGAATCCGGGTTAACATAGATAACTCGCAACACATATCGTAGTCAAATCGTGTACAATTGGGCACAACAAGGGAAATGCCCAATGTGACATATTTGAATATAACCACCATTAGGGAATAACTCAAACTTGTGTTTCAAAGTGGATAAACAACCATGTACCTATAACCACTCAAGACACATTTCAAACATACCTACTCAATACATATATAGCTTTAAAGCACATGTAAATCATCCAATAGGGTTCAACATCATATAAAACATATAAATCAATGAATTCAATGACCTAGAATCATGATAAAATTTAATCAAAACATGAATAATATTACACACATCTATGATTAAAGTATTCAAATAAATTAGGTGCATAAACATATAGAACACCAACAAAGGACATGTCATGGAACCACGTCTTAAAACATGCGGGTGGTCCAAACATACCATTCAAATCAAGAACAACCACAACTAAAATCACAAAGAAAATGATGAAGTTGAAACACCATTCAACACCCAAAGCAACAAAAACAAGCATGGCATACACATCCCTTGATACATAGTCAAGAAATGATGCCAAGATCCACAACTCAAGGATATAATCAAGAAGGGCATTACAATAAAGCCCTAAAAATTATACTTTTATGTTCTATTTCTTGAATATTACTTTTTAATTATAAAATTAGGAAACAAGATTGAAACACCTTTCCTAAAATTCTCCCACATGTTGAATACCTTATAATAGTAAAGATATTACCAACACTATCAAATATTTGCTAAAGGTTGAGACGTCCATTGACTTGCTACAACATATGAACTTCTCTTTACAAACTATATTTGTTAATAAATATGTGACATTATACAAAGTGTTAAATTTATTCAATTTTGACCTCCCATCCTCTACCATGTCAAGAAAAAAAATTTATTGGACATATTTATGCTTCACCCTCACATGAAAGGTCAAGTTCTTTGCTAGATGTGTGGCACTCTGACTATCACAAATAAACCCAATAGCTCCTGATTTTTTTCCCACATCTAAATAAAATATCTAACCCATATGGCCTCCTTGCAAGCATGAGTAGATATCATGTACAACATTTTTAGCAGAAAAATAAATACAATCTAGTGTTTATTCATCCAATTAATAGTACCACCTAACAAACTAAACACAAATCAACTAGTGGACATTCTATTGTCAACATCTCTTTCCTAGTATCCAATAAGTGCTAGTCCCCTATAGAATCGCCATGCTAAAAAATATAATACTTGTAGGTACCACACAAATGTCTAAAAACCTTCTTAAGTCTGCCAAATTATCTCATCCATAATTATCCATAAAGTGGCTAATGACTCCCACTACATCGGCAATGTTTGGTGTACTACAAACCACAACATACATAAAACTCCTAGTTGCATTGTACAATAAGTAACACAATCCATATCCTCCACCTCTATGTGTTCTATAGGACACTACTCAACTAAAAGCTTAGTTCCCACAAAAATAGGAACACTCAATGGTCTACTATCTACGATGCTCAAACATTACAATACATGGTTCAAATACTTGATATGGCCCAACTAAAACTTTTTTTAGTCTATCCCTTATGATCTCCATGCCCAAGAAATACATGGTAGCTCCCAAGTCCTTCATGTGTCAAGATATGCTAAAAATTGAGACTTTAAATCATAAATCACATCCTTAGTGTTATAAAAAACACAACATATCATCTATGCGTAGTGTTGTACCAAGGAATCAATCACTATCTATTTATACAAACATTATGATCTGATCTAAAACAAAAATGAATAGATTTTCGATACCACATTTTGTGAAACTGTTTTAGACTATACAAATATTTTTAATATGCAAACCAAAGACTCCTCACCTTTAACAACATAGTTATCTAGTTATGTCAAGTAGATCTCTTTCTCTAATCCATCATGTAGGAATGATTTCTCCATACCCATCTATTTAATCTCTAAATCAAAATCTACATATGTAGATAATAAGAACCTAGTAGATTTTAGCTTAGCAATTGGGAGAAAAATCTCACAAAAGTCTACTTCTAAACTGTTGAACTAATCACTAACATCTCCCTTTGGATTCAGGACATGGAATAACTACCTCTCATGGATCTTTTTATCTAGAGCTACTTTAGGAGACCTATTAATCATGTAGAAATTTTTAGTAGATACTCCTACCATTAAATTTTTTTCCAATCCAATCCCATAAAGTATATTCCTAGCCCTCTCCAATGTGATGTTCTTCTTTTCTGCAACTCCATTTTACAACTGGGTATATGGAGTTGTCTTATGTCTCCCAATTCCATTCTCTTTATAGAATCTATCAAATCTACAAAATATAACTCACAAACTTTGTCAATCCTTAAAAACTTATTATTTCTATCAATCCTTTTTCAAAATAGAAGTAAGCACACCTTCCAACAATTATATTCTTCATACTTTAAATTTTGTTCTAGGCTATGTGCAGGATCATGATGGGCCAAAAAGTGGCAATATGATGGATATGTGGCTGACGACCTTTTTTTTACCCAAAATCGATGAAATGAAAATGGTTTTTAAAGGAGATTCTCAATTTTTCACCAATATAAATTATTTTTTACTTTGAATTTAATAAGTAATTATTATTCATTTTCTATTTGAATTACTTAAAGTCTTGATTGATAGGTTAATTGAAAAAATCTTTAGCTTTCAAACAACATCACATTTTTTGAATCCAAAACATGTCACATTCTATTCTTCATATACTATAGGATTTAAAAAAGAAAATTTGAATTTCATGAAGTTTTGACCAAGTTAAGGTGGTCAGACATATGAGTTTTTATAAAATTTGTAATAAAAATTCATAATTAATTATTTATTTAGAAAAAAATTACAAAAAATATGCATCACATTGGGACATGAGTCCTCTACTTATATCTAAAATCTTATAAAAAATAATATCATTTTATTGTGGTTAGGGTGGTCGAGACACCTACTTCTTATTTTTCCAAATTTAAGTACTCTTGATTAAAATTTTAAATTTTCACCAAATAGATTTTTTTTTAAAACAAACCTAGTATTTTAGAAACTACATTCAATTTGTTATAGATTCTATTCTTACATATTTTTGAAATAATATAAATAACTTATTCAAATTTTTACATCAAGTTGCCTAACTCTGATTTTTCTAAATTTTTTGCCACTTAAGGACCTATTTTTTTCATGATAATCCTACGTATACCCTCCAATCAAATCCCACAAAGTATATTCCTAGCCCTCTCTAATGTGATTTTCATCTTTTATGCAACTCCATTTTACAAATGGGTATATGGAGTTGTCTTATGTCTCCCAATTCCATTCTCTTTATAGAATCTATCAAAATCTACAAAATAAAACTCACCAACTTTGTCAATCCTTAAAACCTTATTATTTCTATCAATCCTTTTTCAAAATATAAGTAAGCATAGATTCAAACAATTATATTCTTCATACTTTAAAAACACCCTTATTTGGAGGGCTTATCAAAGGAAACTCTAGAGTCTATCAACTTTCACTTTCAAATGCATGGTTTTTTAAGGCCACAACAAAGACATCTACATCATCTTGAGAATACTTTTCATCCTTATCATATAGATATTTTTCCTTTTTCTTTTTCTCATCTTTGTAATCTCTATGAAAATGTGTGCCTTTATATAATTTCAAAAATTATCCTTTGAATTTCTAAAAAACTTTAGGGGCCGACACAAGGAGTTGAGTGCACTTTTATTGGAAGTCTTATGATGGAAAAAACTTAACAAGAACGAGTACATGTTTCATAAAAAAATGTGTACCTATTTAGGAATGGTTGCTCAAACCTAAACTCCTACCCATATGGAATGGGTTTCCATTTGGGTTGGGATCCCATTCCTAAATTGGTACACATTTATTACAAAATTTCTACCCATTTCTATTGGGATATAATAAAAGTAGGTACTTATTTAATTTTTAGAATGCGTACCCATTTTAGAATGGATACCTATTTTTATTTTGATTGCATAATTGTTCCCTTTTAGAATGGGTATATACTTCAAATTAGGTACACATTCCATAAAAAATTTAATTTGAAACGTTCAATTTTTCTTTGGATTTAGGCTTGGAAGAGGCTTAGAAACCCAACCCTTAGCCTTGGACTTTCAATTATAATGTCATGTTAACAACTATAAGGCAACTAGTGTAGTGGAAAAACTTCCTACACTAATCTTGAGAGGAGGTTTATAAAAAACTTTTTCAAATATTTACAACAGTTACAAAAACTAAATATAAATAGACATAAATATCATTCATACCAAAACACATTGATTTACATGGGGAAACCCCTTTCGAGAGAAAAACCCCACTCCAAAAGCCACCCAATATATTATTTAGAAATAAAAAAATAAAGTAAGCTCTCTCAATAGTATCACTAACCAGAGATCTATAGGAAACTCAACATCTATAAGACTCTCATGCTCAACCACCATCTCAAGAACCTAATATATAGGAGATACAATATGTTAAACCGTCAAATGGTATTTACAAAACCATGAGCTAAAGCTATCCAAAAAGTGGCGTCCAACTTATCTCTAATCAAATATTCTATATGATGTTTCCAAAAATACACCAACATATGCAACTCCCCCTTACAACTCTTTTTTGTGTCCAACACATCTTCACATTTTCCAATTCAGGAGACCCAACTTTCGAAGGCCATAAATTTTGGTTTGGGATTCTGATTGACGAACGATTTGAACCGTTGGAAATTTTGAGAAGTGCTCTATCAAGCTATAACCCACTTCACCAATTATGACCACTTTCAAGCATAAAAATGGCCTCTAAGTGCCTCAAAATTGGCTTTGAAACTTTCAAAAATGAAAACTTTAGTATCTTGAAATCCTGACATGACCCTAGGTTGAAACTTTACCAATTGTGCTTATTTGGCCATTTTGTAGCTTTGGGGAAAAAATTTAAGTCATCCATGCTCAAATATAAACTTAGTATAAATAGGAACCCTCTATAATTACAAGGTTGAGACACCTTTTTCCTAACAAGAGTAAAAGCTAACTTTTGTAATACAATTGATGACATTCTTTTAAGAATCTTTAGACCAAATTAAAATGCATTACAAATGACAATTTCTAGCTTTCAAATATGTAAAAAAATCTTTCTTGGACATATTTTTCTATTTATTAATTAATTTTTAAATAAAAGGACTCATAAAATTGATGACATATATTACTATTTTTAATAGCTTTTGATTTTGAAATTCTTTTGAAAAAAATATGTTTGACCAATCTAGACATAATTTTGTACACAATAAAAATAAAATCATGTTACAATTAGTTTAGGTCAAATTATGTTGGCCATGCACAAGGAGTTTAAAAAAAAAAAATAGGACCAATAAAAAGTTGTTTATTAAAAAATATCTTGACCGAACTTCACCATCATAAGCATCTTTCAACAAAATTAATTATAAAAATATTTTCATTTAGGTCAAATTATTCTATTTTTACACAAGTTTTGGCCCAAAACATAAAATTATTAAAATGTCACTTTTGTACATCCTATATAAAAAATACCATCTAGTTATAAAATAAATTACATAATTAAAAGTTAGAAACAAAATATATTTCATTTTTTTACACCATGTTAATATTCAACGTGTAAGTGCTTCAAATTTTTACTCCAACTACAAAAAACTTTGATTTGTAAGAAAAAGGATTTCTTTATTTTACCAAAAAGTAGACCCAACTTCTTGCAAATTATCTTCTCCCGTTGATTTCATTTGAAGCTCAAACTAGAGGTTTGAAACTGAAATGATTAAGGAAACTTAGAGACATATAGTTTGAGAGGCCATACAAGGACCTTTGTTCAAAGGTCCTTCAAACAAGGGCACCTTAAAAAAAGGTAGGACTTTCATTCATAGATGCCTTCATTCGAAAATTGTTTTGACTACCCAAAATATTTTTAATTTGACTATTATATTCATTTTCTATTTTCTAGTGAACATAGGTTTTCCAACAATCCTCAAGGTCCTTATTCCACACACTTGGAAAAATAGTAAAATAAATAAAAAATTTATAAACAATATATATGCACTAGGAATTGATATTCTTGTTTCAACCAAAAAAAAATATTTTGGATACATACAAAAAAAGTTATGCACCAAATATTAGTGTTACAAATCCATGTTTAAAAATTTATAATTTTATCATTTATGTGCACTATAAATGTCACTTTTTAATCAAAATATTCTTAACTATAAAAGTAAGTTATTAAAAGTTACATTAAAAGTCACATTTTTTAAATACATTTAAAATATGCACTCGAAATCTCGGAAATCACTAGTTCACATCATCTTCAAATTATTTATAGTTTAGTCACTATAGCTGCTAGAAAATGAAATTTTAGTTAAAAATGTCAAATTCAATATCCCACTTTGACCAAAAAATGGGACACACTATTGTGCGATCACACTACTATAGTAAAACCTCTTTCAAGTGTATGTAAATTTGAATTATAGTTTCTTATCAAATCACTATATGATGACTATGTGATTTCATAAATTCACAATAAGAATAAAATCAAAACACCATATAAACATAGGAATTATGTGGAGAAACCCTTTTGAGAAAAAACTACACATGAGAAAGAGGAAAACTATGTATTAATATTCAACAAAGAGATACATCCAATGCACTAACACTCTCTTAAATTTGACAACACAAGTGTGCCTATAAAATAAACTTATGAAACTACTATCTGATGCCTCTAATTTATATATAAATAGAAGAAGAATAGAAAAAATGGTGTCCCAAAAATAATGTACCATAAAACCATGATAAAATATTTAAAAACCCCACATTCATTTAATGATGAGGATTTTTTGAGAATAGTAACTATTGATTCCAAAAATTGGCAAGGTAATGGCCTTTATGGGAAACTCAGTCAATGGGGGGACCAATTGCGCTAAACTGAGTGACCTCCAAGTTTTTAAAGAAGCTAGCTTGTTCTGTAATTGGGGTTTTGTAATGGGAAAAAGAAGCAGATATAAAAAATAAAGATCTAACTAAGGCAATGCGCCAAGGAGTAGATATAGGCATGATAAATCTATCTTTGGGGATTTGATTTAAGGGCCTGATCAATAATTTGATGTGTTCCAGAATTAATAGAAATCAAAGGTAAAGATCCGAACAAATCATCTAATGACAAAATAATTTTCACACTCATTTACTGAAACAAGGAGTCAAATACATGATCTAAACCAGCAAACTTGTATTAAAATCATAGAAGTTCTGCAAATGAACAATTCAGGACAATAATGGCATAGTATCAATGTTTTATCAAATAACATAAGAAAAACAGAAAGGTCGAACAATGGCATAGTCTGAAAGTCTCATACAATAATCTAAAAGCATAAAAAAAAAGGTCTAGTGTCTTTCTCTAGTTTTTCTACATCTTTCAAACTCATTTTGCAAAGCAAGAAGTAGTATATACAGCTAGCAATCCCACCACCTAGTGGGCCAGTAATAGAAGAGATTATGTATCTTGAGCAATGATGGCAACGACAATGATTTCCCTTGGCCATTGTAATAGAAAAGATTCAGGCCACAACACAGTTGCTCCCCAGCCAGATGCATCCCCTACGAATGATGGCAATGGTCCCAAAGAAGCCCTGTGCAAACAAGTGTTATTTATCTATTTAGGAAGTTAGAATATGTGGCAGCACATCGCAGCTTGTTCACTTTATCCTTCCCTTCGGCAGAACTCCTGTCGAAAGGAGGTGTGGCAGCAGGTCGCAACCTGTGGTTCATTCCTCCCTTTCCTCGATGAAAGCTTGCGCTGGGAAGACACGTGGCAACATTCCTTACTATCGGCGCCGACTGTGAGGTTTACCAAAAAGTGCATGCGAATGAAAGCTACATGGCTCGCGGATGGGGCCCAACGAAAAAGTGAAGGGAAGCAGCTATGAATATCTCGTGGCAATGACACGTAGAAGCATGGCGGGAGCCAGTAGAAGAGCGGAGGAAGCATTTGTTGTGAAGAGTGTTTGGCGGACACATGGCAGTGACCAACGAAGTTTAGCAAAAAGTTTATTTTTAAAGAAGCCCGCTTCTTCTATAATTGGGTTTTTGTAATGGGAAAATGAAGTAGATATAAAAAAATAAAGATATAACTAAGGAAATGCACCAAGGAGTATATATAGGCACGGTAAATCAGACAAAAATTTAGTTCAACTCATCAAAAGAATCGGTTTAGACCACCAATGAGAATGGGATAAAAACCTTCGGGCGGTGCTCTAAACAGACCGCGTAACTCCTAAGCAAGTCCTCAAGACTTCGTCGTACAAGCTAGTGTATGGAATAGAAGTGCTATTGCCTATTTCCATGGAAATTCTGGCACTGCAATTACTCAAATCTCTCGAGGTAGAGAAAAATAGTGCCATGGAGGTTCGGCTAGCCGAGTTGATGAAAGTACAAGAAAAATGGGAAAAGGCCCTGATAACCATGTCCAAGTGCTAGTAGGTGGTTAAAAGATGGTTTGACAAGAAAGCTTTAGACCAAGGTCTAAAATGTGGGGACCTAGTGCTAAAATTTAATGAAAGGGCTACAAAGTCGGGTCAACACAGAAAGTTTAATAGCCTCTAGGAAGACCCTTTCAAAATAATTCAGTGCAAACAACATAATATGTTTGAATTAGAAACCATGGAGCAAGAGGCGTTGGGGATTCTTATTAACGGAATCCACCTAAAATTATTCAATTAAGCCTCAAAATTATTCTACCAATGTAAATATGTGAGTAATGCAATTATCTTTCTTTCTTGTTTTTGTCGACCAATCTTTCAATAGAAGCCTCCAAATCTTCCACCATTCAATGTGGTGGAAGAATTGAAAAAAATCCCCTAATTTGTCCTTGTGGGATATCTTAGCTATTCTGGAACAAAATACATTGCTACAGAAGGCTCTCCAAGAGGATCCAATCATTGAGCCAACAAGGAAACTGCTCAAAGGAAAGGTTGTTTCAATCAATCGCCCTGTCAAAGTTCTCACGAATAGCATAGAGGAAGCCCCTACCGAGGTTAAAGATAAGCCGAAACTGAAACTCTTCTTCCTAACCCTCATTGTGGGAGAGAAATTATTGCACAACACCATGATTGACTCTGGTGCTAGCACTACAGTCATGCCCAAGCAGATAGTTGAAGCCCTAGAACTTAGTTATGAGCCTTTAAAGAATGGGGTTATGCAACTTGATGGGAACAAAGTTGAAATCATAGGTGTCATCAAAAAACTCCCCTTGACTCTTTTCTCTTGCCCTAGCGTCACAGTTCTGTAAGACACTATGATCATAGATGTCCCCCCTATGTTCGTCCTCTACCTATCCCGAGAATTCACTTCAAAGATAGGAGGGTATCTTTCTTTGGATTGGTTGCACTTGATCCTAAGGACCAAGCATGGAGCTAAAATGAAAATAGTGTCTAAAGCTCTGCACTCAGAACATATGGCTGATGAAGCTATGATCAAATTTGAAGCTACCCATACCTCTTTCACTAATAAAGAGATGTATTGCATAGAGTTTCTAGAAGATGAAAAGATGACCGGAGATCAGACTGATAAAGAAGAAGTTCTCTTGAGCGAATATATAGATGTTGACCCTTTCGACAACTATCATGCTACCGGGTTGGGCACCTATGTCATCTATCAAGAAGATCAAGTGCTTCCAATGGTTGTGAAGGAACTTGAGGGTGACCAAACTTCAGAACTATGGATGCTACACTTTGACAAAGCAAGATGCAAAGTGGGTGCAAGAGTTGGGATATGTTTGATATCCCTACACAATGAAAAGACACTTCAGTCTTTTTGTTTCTAGTTTGTTTGTTCGAACAATGAAGTTGAGTATGAAGGCCTAGTACAAGGTTTGATCCTTTCCGAGCATATGGGCATTAATCAATTAATGGTGTTTGGGGATTCTGAACTAGTAGTCAACCAAGTCTGAGGGGTTTCCATAGCTAAGAATGTTTGCATGAGATCCTACAGACACAAAGTCTGGGATCTGATAGAAGGTTTTGAAGCCTTCAACATTTAGACAATTCCCAAAGAACAAAATGCTAATGTGGTTCGCATGGCCACAATAGGATCTCAATTTGAACCTGCCTCTGACCTAATGCATAACAAACACTTTGTATGAGTGATAGTCCGACCCAAAATTCTAGATAACGATTAGAGCTAGCAGGCATTTGACGGCGATGAACACATCGCCTCATTCATCCAACAGTAGGGAGAATTCGCTGACCAACTCCAATCGAAGATTGTTGAATCCTACAATGGACAAATCATTCAGCTAAGTCTACTAAGCTTTCGAAGGGACTTGTCACTCTCGAAAACCTGTTTGATTTTGACGATGCAAGAAATGACAAAAGGAAGTTTGTAGCAGAAAAAATCAACTATGCAGACCTTTAGGTCAGAGATAGAAGAAAGCTCAAAGTCAGCAAAGATGTTCTGCATCATGATAAAGAAAGACTCATCAATTTCTAAAAGAAGTATGAAGGAGTGGTGACGTTTTCATATGATGACTTTAAGGGATATGATCTTGAAATCATCCAACATACAATAGAGCTGATGGAAGGTGCAAAATCAGTCTGCTAAAAATAGAGGACAATAGGCTGCCATTGCATAAGTTCTACTTTGTCGTGGTTAGGTATGATGAGAAGTGCAAAATAGAAGCCAACCTTCAAAACAAATTATTAAAAACAAAAGGATGGAAAGAGGAAAAAATTAGAGATTTCTAGGTGTATCGCTAAGAAATCAAACAACCTGAGGCCCCTTATGGAAGTGTGGCATTGGATGAGGAATTTGATAGATTATGGAATGAGGCACACATAGATTCTGACATAAGTGTTAATAAGGACGATGAGTTCGGTGAGGAGTCTGAAGAGCATGTGGAGAAAGGAAAGGAGAAAGAAGTATAAGTGTTGTCAACCTTTGCTTAGCAAAAGAGGAAGGCAACGGAGCGACCTAGCTAGATTACTTCAAGTGTGTGGTTGAACCTATCGAGAGCTTCGCGGAAAATCACCTAGACCGCAACAAGGACAAGAGTGACTCAGCAGTAGTTAGAAATCGTAGAGGTGGAAGAATCCCCACCCAACAAATGGTAGTGCACAGAAGCAATTGTTGGGTAAAGTTCGCAAGCACGCGCAACAAGCTAGGAGGTCGTGGCGAGCCAAGAACCCCAATCATCCAGTCAGTGGGTAACATTCACTCCCTCTTCTCTTACTTCACAATCTTTAGTGTCCCCTGTTGCCTCTGCGGAACCCACCACTACTAGTGTCAACTCTTCCTTTTCTACCTCTACTACAATGGTCATGGGAGGCTTCTCCCAATTCTCCCATATGAGGCCCTTTATTTTGACACCTCTGCAAACCTTTACACCATCCACCACTGCCCAATATGATCTTTCCTCTCTCTATGAGCATGGCCACTATTGAAACCCCTCCTGCTAGTGCTATATCAAGCCCAACCTAATTTGCTCAGAAGATGGACTTTGTCACAACTCTATTTTCATCGTAACAGCCGATGAGTCCTCCTGCTAGTTCACAAACCGAGTTTTGGAATGTCCCTCATTTCTTCCCACTTACAGTTGATCTCCCTAAGAAGAAAACGCCTAGAACCACTACCCTCACATTCCTTTTCGCCCTACCTCCCGGTGCACCTTTCACAGGCAGGCTATTTCAGTCACTAGCCCAATTTATGGCACAAGGTACTGTTAAAAAGGAAGCGCGGGCTCTGAGAATTTAGAAGTGAAAGGCCAAGGATGATAAGAAGCCGACGAAGCCAAAGGTGTATACTATTTACAATGAAGCTCATAAATCGATCCATTTTGATACCATGCATCTGAACGTCATCAAACTGCAAGGGGAGATGCAACTCGACGATTACAACATGTTCGCCATGGGACTCAATCTGAGCATAGCCCAACCGTACTACAAAGTTGAGCTCATGGAAAAAATGTAGTGGGTGGTGACCAATGATGTCCTCAAGTCTGGTCTCCAACTAAAGAAGAAAGAAGAGGAGTAAACTTGTGAAGGATAGGGTTGATTTCCTGCAAACGAAGGAAAAGGCAATGGAAGCAGAAATTAAGCACTTATCGGAGAAAGCGTAAGTAGTAGAGGTAGATCAGAACAAACTCCAAGAGGAATTTGAAAAGTTCCAATCCATTGACCCCACCCTAGTCGATGCGCTACAAAGAAGGAACCAAGACTATCAGAACTGGTTAACTCTGACGGAGGAGGCAGTGCAACAAAAGAGTGAGGAGGTTGAATGACAGTGTGCTCAGTTCAAGCAACATATGTAACAGAAGGATGAAAAATCTGAGAACCGAAGGGCCCAATTGGAAAGGCAGCTCCAAGAGACAAATTCTTTCCTTGAAGCAGAATCAACGAAAAAAAGTCAGGCTAAAGAAAAATGGCTCGCCAAATGGAGGACTTTGTCGGAACAACTTGCATCTGCAAATAAAAGTATTGTGAAGCTGACACAAAATATCAGCTCAAAAGATGCAGAAATTTCCCTTCTAATGAGTGCTCCCCAAGCCCCCATTGCCTAGCCGGACCTCATTCTAGTGGCTCAGCAATTGTATGTTTCGTACTGGGAAAAGGTCAAGTCCTTCTACCTAACACCATAGCTAACACTCCAATTTATGTAGCAAGTGACAAGCTTGAGCAAAGAGGTTCATGGAGCAATTGAGCAGTTCCCGCAGTTTATCACAAAAAGGGTTCCTGAGGCAAAAAGTTTGCTAAGTTATATATGGTCTCAAATGAAGACTTAGCAAAGATAGGGATCGAGGATCAGAAGGCTACTGCCAAGACGGTGAACAAATTCATCCACTACCACTTGACTATTCTTCATGCTAACACATGTGCAACCACTTTGAACCAGACTATGGATAGCATGCGGGAGAAATTTTCCCAGCTAACTCAAATGGGTCTACCCTCCCCATTTCTTGCAAATGAGTTGGTGGCCATAGTAGAGAAAATTGTGGTGAAGATTGAAGAGAAGCAGTAGGACAGTTCCGCTTTCAAGAACTTCAGCCAACCCCCTACTGTAGTAGATATTGAAGGTGTCACTAACCGATCGCACAGCTACTCTTTCAATTTGAGTCTGGGGCCGGTTTACTTGTGGCACTGCCTTATAAAGAGATGCTCGACCTGAGTGCAGTGCAAGAGAATCTACACAATATATCGAGACCATCTGAGGCTGACTGGCTGCCTCTGTAGGAAGCTCTTTCTAAGCTCTGACTCTATCGCCCCATGACTCAGACTCTGGTCTACAAGCTAGAGAAAATTTTGGATTCCTCATTCAACAAGCGCAATGCCCCTGGTAGTTGCCAAAAGTTGTAAATATAAAATTCCTTGAGCTCCATTCGGGTGGTTTTATTTTGCTAAGCACTGGACTACACCTCATATGTTTGAAGTGTCATCCTTCGCTTCTCAATCGGGCCACTTTTTGCTAGACTCTGTTGGTCACCGCCATGTGTCGTCCAAAAAGTGCTTAGCAAATAAAACCACATGAATGCTTCCCTTCACTTTTTTGTGGTTTTATTCCTTACTATCATATTTTTGAAGTGTCGTCCTTGGTTTTATTGAGCTCCATAGCTGCTTCCCTTCACTTTTTCGTCGAGCCCCATTCGCGAGCCATGTAGCTTTCATTCACATGCACTTTTTGGCAGACCCCACAGTCCATGTTGATAGTAAGGAATGCTGCCACATGTCTTCCCAACACAATTTTTCATTGAGGAAGGGAAGGAATGAACCACGGGTTGTGACTTGTCGCCATGCGTCCTTTCAATGGGAGTTCTACCAATTGGAAGGATAGAGTGAACAACAAGTTGCGACATGTTGCCACATATTATAACTGCCTGAATAAATAAATGACACTTGTCTATGCAGGGCTTCCCTGGGACGACTGCCATCATTCACAGGGGATGCATCTAGCTGGGGAGTGACTATGTGATGTGGCCTAAATCTTTTGTTACAATGGCTGAGGGAAATCATTTCCACTGCCATCATTGCTCAAGATACAAAATCTCTTATGTTACTAGCCTGCCAGGCGGTGGGATTGCTAGCTATATATACTACTTCTTGCTTCAAAAAATGAGTTCAAAAGATGTAGAAAAATTAGAGAAAGACACTAGGCCTTTTTTTATGCTTTTAGATTATTGTATGAGACTTTCAGACTGTGCCATTGTTCGTCCTTTCTATTTTTCGTATTTTATTTGATAAAACATTGATACTGTGCCATTATTGTCCTGAATTGTTCATTTGCTGAACTTCTATGATTTTAATACAAGTTTGTTGGTTTAGATCATGTCTTTGAATTCTCTTTTCAGTAAATGAGTGAAAATTATTTTACGTCATTAGATGAATTATTCAGATCTTTATCTTTGATTTTTGTTAATTTTGGAACACAACAGATTACTGATCAGGCCCTTAAATCGAATCCCCAGAGATAGATTTACCGTGTATATATCTACTCCTTGGCGCATCACCTTAGTTAGATCTTTATTTTTTATATATGCTTCATTTTCCTATTACAAAACCCCAATTACAGAACAAATCGGCTTCTTTAAAAACTCGAAGGTCACTTAGTCTAGCGCAATTGGTTCCCCCATTAACTAATTTTCCCATAAAGGTTGTTACCTTGCCAATTTTTGGCATCAACAGTTTCTTTTTTATGGCACACTCGGTAGGACTGCTTAAATTAATCAAAATTCAAAGAGGGTGTATCAGCCATCGGCTTGTTACTAGGTCACAAACAATGAATAACCCTAGGCTCTTAGTGCCACCATTAGGTACAGTACAAGCCACTACCCAATTAGTGAATGTTTTGATTCCTCTACCCCTTCCGCTAGCCATGCTACATGTTGCTAATAGAAATTATGTGGCATGGGATGCCGAAAGTCCTCTTGTAGTGCCAATAGCGCCCGTCGTTTGGGCCCTTATCCTGGTCTCTACTCTAAAAGCTATACCTAAATTCAAAGATGGCTCAAGAACACCATCCGAACATCTAAAAGATGTTATGGATGTATGTCTAGTACATGGTGTTACAAACCAAAATATAGCGCTAAGGTTCCTCGCCGCCTCTTTCAGAGGCAAGACCCTAGATTGGTACCGCACGCTATAAGCTAATACTATCGGTACCTAAGATTAGCTTCGAGACCCTTTCTACGAGAGATTCTCAAATGATGGAGATAGGTCTTCGCAATATCATCAACTAGAGATCATAAAGCGGGCCCCATATGAAGCCATGACTGACTTCAATGCTCGGTTTCACATAACCTAGCAAAAAATTTAGGTTGCAATCTGCCCATCGCCTGATTTGGCATTCATGTTCTACTTGAAGTCCATCAACACCGACATTTCAATGATGATCCAATCACTTGGTGGACCCACTCTACCAGATACATATAGCATTATAGTTAAAGTGAAGAACAATCTAATACACACCATAATGTTTCCGCCTCGGCCTGCCATGCCTATGTTTCCTGAGATATTAGTTCCCACCCAGGTGATGGTGTCTACCAGTGCAACTGCTCCTCCTCAATCCATGTATACATACTCGGGTGCACTAAAAGATGTTGCTTCCACATCTAGCTTTTCAAAGCATGATATAAGTGACGTCAAGGAGATGTTGTGGGCTATGGCCAACGAGATAGTTGTGATCAAGCGGAACTAGGCCATGCCTCTGAAGCCAACTTATCAGAATTATCAAGGTGGAAGGTCTTCTTACCAACAAAACCAGTTCCAAGGAGGCACTCACATAAATCCACAGGCACAAACAACTAATCAAATAGTACCAGTTCCTTCTCTGTCGCAGAGTGCTAACCCAAGCTTGAGCAGAGAGCTGAAAATGGGGTAAAATTCGATGAAACCAACCCCTAGATTTTCCCTTGTGGTGACTCACATATGCTCCAAAACTGTCAGCATGACAATCTACACCAAAAGGTTGTATACCAGCGCAGTCAAGGTGCGACGTCGAACCATGGAGGTTATGTATATGCCTCTCTACAAATGGAAAATGTGGTGCTTACCGCACAAATGTAGGGGATGTCCTTGGAGCAAGAAACATATATTGCTCCTGATCATGTGTTCTTCTCATGGATAGAAGAAGAAGAGGCAGTGTTCGCAAATGATGCATCCACATCGAAAACCCCACAAGTACAATCCGATTATAACACTCTTGACGTGATAGTATTTCAATAAATTCTTGATTTTCACTAATCAATCTTCTGCACTCAACGGTGACTCTTTCAAATCCTTCAATACATTGTATTAACATGTCACCTTCCCATTTTAGTTGTTTCTTCCATTTTCCTAGCAATGAAATTTCATGTCCTAATATTACATTACTCTATATTAACTCTTTTATGTCTGATTGCATGAGAATTTCAATGTTTCGCCTTTCTTCGATGACCTGCTTCTAGCGAAGTTTACATTCATTTTCAAACCTTTTCAATTTCTCTGAACGATGGACTGCTTCCTTGTACTTTCTTATTGCATATGTAATAAATTCTTCTCCCCGCTTTACCAAGTATTCAATCCATTCTTCAAACATGTTCATTTTATGACGAACTGCAACAATTGCATCTACTTGCTCCTGTGACATCAACACCAGATGTTGGGGCAGTTCAACTTCTTCTCGACCAAATAAAGTTAATGACTTAATGAAGTGTTCCAAGGTAGCACCTTGTTCTTTCAATTCTCTTTTCTTCCATTTATATTTTTGTACTCTGGCAACAGTAGCATTTAAATTTACTTTTATTTCTTCAAACTCTTGTTGCCAAGATGAGTGTCCAAGATTAATACTTGTGATCTTATACTCCTTAGGTGTTATTTCATGTTTGTCTTTATCAGTTGTCGGAGTGGCTATTTGAATAGTTCTATTCCCATTTGCATTCCTTTGTATGACATGCTTTTTCTTTGCTTTGCGCCTAGGTTTAGGAGTACCTACTTGTATAAAATTATTAAGATTCAAAGGTAATACTTCCACTTCCATTGGGGAAGCTAATTCCCTGATTAACCAATTAGGTGTATCATAATCTTGTTGTACCTCTATAACATTCCTTTGTTCATGTTTACCACTTGTTTCAGGAACTTCTTTTTGACTTGCCACATTTTCTAAAATGGGGATTTCTTTAGTGATATCTGGCATAGATTCAAGATAGGTAGGATTTGACACTGCCTCCTCTATTTGGAGACTTATATTTTCCTGTATATCCATATTTTCCATTTCACCTCTCTGAACATTATCTTCTTCATTCACTGCTACAACAGGATTCTCTCTATTTTCAATTCCATCTCCTACAAACTGTGTAGCTTCTTCTCTTACAATTTTAGCTTCAATTTCAGTTTCAACATGGCCTTTCTCTAATTCTTCAAAGACCTGCGAGTGTTCATTAATATTTTTCATATTCCCAAGTGAAGGCTAGGAATCAAGAGTATCTTCAACAGTTCTTTCATCAATAGGATCCTGCTCTGCAGTCTCCCCTACTTCAATTTCAAGTACGCTAGGGTTTCCTGCCTCTGAGGTGAGCGATCCTTGAATAAACTCTTCTCCTTCAACATTTATTTGGTTAGAGCTTGTATCATGAATTTCTTCTATCACCGGGTATACCATGGGTTTGTCTTTAGACTTCTTTTCTTTCACGTTTTTCCACATAACACCCCATTTTTCTGCCTATTCTTTAATTCTAGCTTCATCTTCTTCAGAAATTTCCTCTAAAGCCATAGGAGTCCCTCCCAGTGCTTGTTTCATACTAGCCATATTAACAGAAAGGGGAGAGGTAAATAGTGTTGCAGCCCTTTAAGATGCAGACCTGGTTTGTGCACCAACATTCTCTGTTGCTCCTATTCCTTTATCAATAATTACTCTTGTTCTTGGGTTAGCTGTAGAGGAAGATGCACCTTTAGGTCTCACTTTTGATTTATCTTTACCTGTCTTTGCATCTTTTTTTTTATCAAATGGTTTTATGGTAACTTCTTGTCTTGTAGTTTCAGGGGTTCTTTCTTAAATTCTAATACTTGGAGTCACCTTACTAGTCTTTATATTCTTCTTGGTAGGCTCTCCACTTTCAAAAGAAATTTCATCTCTTTGTTTCCTTCTTTTATCTTCTGAGAAGATAGGTTCGATTCCTCTTTCTCTCGAACCTTTGCAAAAATAATCAATCCAATGTTGAGTACACCTTAAGATTGGTCTAGTGAACTCATCAATTGATGTCATATCTTCATCATCAACACCTGGTCTGGAATGGGTTCATCATATACCCTTTCATCATTGTAAAATTGATTCAACACTTGACCAACATCTTCTTCCAATTGGTTTGGGATGTCATAAAGCTTGAACATCCAAGAAAATCTTAAAGTCATTCTTTCATATTTTCTTCTTCTTACCACATGCTCATCTTCACAGTTAAGCCAATAATCTTCTAAATGAGGCACATGAGCACGAAAACCAGCTATATTTTTAGCAATATTTCCTTCAATATCATAATACACTCTCTAGAGTGGGAATTCTTCAAAATGGTAGGTTCTTAGTTCTTCTTCACACAAATCATTTACTCTAATTGCACTGCACTTATAATTTCCTATTGTAATGGGAAATTTCAAAGAGGCCATTTTGCAAGCATGGCTATAAAGAGCCTGAGATAGTTCTAACTGTCTCACTAATTCCAATAAAACAATTTTATCTGTAGGATACCTGGGCAGCATGAATGAGTTTCCATCAAATCCCTCCACTCTAATGTAGGAGTAAGTTGGGAACTATATAAACCAACCTCCCATAGGCCGAATGGCTCTTTGTGCTTCCAAGGATAATCTTTTAGCTTTATCACCTTCCATTGTTCTCACCAATTTCATGAAGAACGAATCATTAAATTTCCTATAATCATCTTTATACCCATGGACGATGATTTGGGGTAGATGTGCATATATCAAACTGTTGCCAACCTTTGTGCCCAGAGTACCAATCTGTTTCAACCCTTGTTTATTGGCTCTTATAGCACAAGAGTAAATAACATATGATAACATGTAGAAGCATTTGGTTTTGGGGAATGTAGTAATATGTTCATGTATTCTCTCACTTATCAATTTTCCCCAATGCAATTCCACAGGACCCTCTATCATGCGGGATATTATCACGAACATCCAAGGTTCAAATTTGGTTGCATCTCTTAAACCAGTGACTCTGCTCAACAAAGTTATAATGTCTTGCATTTCTTGTTTAAGCATAGACTTCTGAATTACCTTGGTCTGTTGTGTAATTGGCTGTTGGCACCATTGGGTGCTCATATTTTCTCTATTATGCTCTTTAGCACTCTGATATGTCCTGGTCTTGGCCTTTAGGTCAACATTGAACATCTGTGTGTAAATGGGGAGACCAAATGTGTATATCATTCCTTTCTCTGACAGGTCTGCATAAATTCTCCCTTCTTTCTCAACAATCCTCTTGGCTGGGTTGTAATGATTTATACATTGCATAGCTAATTTAGGAGCTTCCATTGCTGGCAGAAACCCTCCTGCAGGAAGTAACCCATTTGCCACAACACTCTTGGTACATCGAGAAGCATTCTCTTGTAATAGTCATGAACGGATTTCAATGTCGGAAGACCATCCCATATGAGTGTTTGTAACCACTATGTTGATGGGTACGACTTGCGAATTGCAATACTTAAATTCATCTTCTTCCCTTACGTTAGAAGTACTCATTTTGTATATAATGTGCTCTAAATTTTTCAGAATATGTATCTTGTGTGCGAGTTAGGGTTAGATTTAACCAAAACTTACGTTTCATAAAATTTTTAATTCATTTTTTATTAAATTTAACAACTCAGAGAATAATCAACATTTCAATTTTTGAATGGGAAATACCATTATCAAGATTTTTTGAGCCTGAGAAACACTTAAGAAAATATCAATTATTTGGAACATACTTGGTTCTCGTTAATAATGATTCTTCATAATGCAACTTCAAAACCCTTGGTAGTTGCGTCTTAGTATCTCAAAATTTACCTCTCTTTGCACACCAATGTCGTTTTGTTAATTCAATGTCCTTAGCAAATTTGCAATATGGTGCGAAGTGGAGTGTTGTAAAAGCAATTGCATGGTTGAGGTGGTGCCAAGTACATAGCTAGTTCGCCACCTTCATTAATTACCTGTTATTTTGCATTAATTCCTAGAATAAAGGTGCAATCATTACGGATTATGGTCCAAATCACGAACACCAAGATTTTTGTATTGGCTCACTATTTGAGAAGAAAGACGGCGTGGTGATTATACATGGAAATCAGATGTCACGCTAATTCTTTGCAAGGTATATGTAATTAAAAGATATGTGATCGATTGGTGATCACCAAAATTAAAGATTTCTGATATTGCTTTTGAAAGAAGAAAACAACATTGGGATCTGAGAAATACCTTCTAAGGAAAGAGAAAACCAGAACAAAAGGAAAGACCGAAAACTGAGTCTAAGAGATAAATTTGACAAAATTTCAAAACAGACTCCCCAGTTTCTGAGTTTGAGGAAAAAGAAACAATAAAATACTGGACTCCGGTAAAAAAAGGAAATTACCAGGATTAAAAAACTTTGATCAATGAAATACCGACTAGAGCTAGAATCTTATGAAGATACAAATTCTTTTGGCTCAAACACGGGACTCCAAGATTTCGGTTTCTAGTAACATACTAAACATTAAGAGCATATCGAAACACCAAAACCAGGAAACAAAAGGATATGACAACAAAGAGGCCAAGTGAAAATGAGAGAGGAAATCAACAACCGACCGAGTATCAAAACAACGCCGAAGCGAGTGAAAACAAAAAGAGCAAGGAAAAGGAAAAAAAGGGGGGGTCCACATTTTGCCAAGGGGCAAAATGGGGTGTGTTGTGAGACCACACAAGTAGTAGATTCTCTCCCTTCCTCTCTATTAGTCTATCTAACCGTCTATATCTCTATCTATCTCTCCCTTTTCCTCTTCCTCTCTATCTCTCTCTCCATCTCCCTCTAAACCTATCTCTCCCCCTTTATCTACCTCTATCTCTCTATCGCTCCCCCTCTCCCCCTCCCTACCTCCCTCTCTATGTCTACCTCTCTCTCTTCTCTCTCTCTCTATATCTCTATCACTCTAACTCACCTTCTATATTTCTATTTCTCCCACTCCCTCTCCCTCTATATATTTTTGTCAAGCTTCTTGTCTATCAGTTTTTCTCTCTATTTATACCTCCCTCTCTTTCTCTATTTATATTCACCCTCTACCTCTCTACATATCTCTCTACCTATTTATCTTCCTATTCATCTCTCCCTCTATCTTCATATCTCCCTCTCCATATCTATATTTATCCTTCTCTCTCCCCCCCTCTATCTCCCTCTTTCTATTGCTCACTCTCCCTCTCTCCCTATTGCAATACTCAAAGCAAGTATAAATGAGCATGTTATAATGTGCTTGCATTTATGGGAATTTCAAAAAATAATAAGACATGTGGATCTTGTGATTTTGGACCCACATGCTTTGTTTTAACCTATAATTTATGCTTTATTTGACATAGAAACACACTCTTCATTGTGTTGACAAAATATCAAATTTTTTTAACAATTCCACCACCTTTTCTTTTCTTTTTTCAATATAGAAGAACCAAATTGCTTGTTTTTAGATTGAATTTGATAGTATAAAATAATATTTACATATTTTGAATAAATTTGGAATGATAATTATCATTCTTTTTGTTAGATTTTGATAACATACAATCATTTTTTCGTATTTGGTACTAATTATATTAGATTGATATGGAATTGAACACTAGGGTAAAAGCACAAAGATGGGGGGACCAAAAAGTGTTCACCTCACTTTTTGGCCCCCTAGAAAGCATAATGTGAGCACATTTGGCTCTGTTTACTTAAAAAAAAACTCACTTCATAACTTCATTTTTATCCCTACCCCTCAACCAAACCCATAGTTTGCAACTATGTTCAATTGTACTCATGTTGTGGGATAGGCCTTTCATCATCATTTTCCCACCAAATCACTGCCAAAATGTCGCCACAATGTCACCGAGGTGGAAGAGGTAAGTGTTTTTTGTTGTAAAAAATCAATTAAATAGATAAATTTAATTAGTTTTATAAGTGTGTTTTGTTTAATTTTTAAGAGTTAATAATACACCACTAGTTGATAAAACCCTTGATTCACCTCCTCATCAAAACTCTACTCAAAAGAAACCACAACAAACCCCTCCTTTAATGGCAGGCAGATTTGATGTTGATGTTGGTGTTTGTCATTTCATCTTGTGGAGCCTAGGGTTTCTGCAGATTGTTTCTTGTCTTTGAGAACGTCAACTCCCATTGATAGCAATTTTGAGGGTGTGAAATATCACTTGAATTATTGCAGCTGGGGAAAGGATATCTCAGTCCTTTCACTTGTACTTCATTGAGGTGATTTATTAGATTTAATGGCCTTTGGCCAAATCTAAGAGATTAATTATCTAGGAGAAATTATTGCAGGTTGTGATTACATCAATTTGTGGCATTGAAGGTATTTTTGAAGGAGGATTAAGGTCTGATAATAACCTACTGAGTTCTTATTTCATTTATAGTCATTTCTGGCAGCATACAGGAGAATGACTTGGCACCATCTTCAGTTGATTTTGCATAGGATTCATTGAATACAATGGTGCTTTGCATTTAGAATTGTTACCACATCTCTTGGCACCAATTCCTTCATAATTCCAAGGCGGTTTGGAGGACAGATTCATTGAGTAAGTTCTGTTATAAATTACATCAGGTAATTGCAGTCAAGAGAAAGCCACGATTTAGCTCATAGCACCTTCCTTTGGCATCGATTCTTTCTTTCAACCCCAGCACTTGATGAGAAGGCAGATTGGGGCTAGATCTGGAGCATTTGGGACTCTTGTAGTGGCTTGATTTATTTTTTGTTCTTGGTCTGAGTTCAAGAACAGGGGCGGCCCCTAGAGTGATTCAATTTCCAGCAAGGGAGCTTTCAAAAAATCATATCAATTCAGTGTGGCTTCCACAGCACATAAGGAAGCAGGGCGCTCAAGGTTTGGACACAAAACTACTATCTTCAAGAAGAATCGAGCTCTTCTTCATAGCTTCCATTGCATCTCCAGGTTCTTCTACTAATATCATTGTATTGTTTTCATCTTTCATAGCAGTTTTTCCATTGCTGACTTAATCAGCAATTTATGACATTGTAAATGGAGTAGTGAATTGGTAATTTTAAGAAGTTTAGCATGCTGCTGTAGATGCTGTTTGAAATCAGATTCGGACTATGGTGATTTCAACTTGCAGCCAAGAAGTTTGGCATCTTGATATATGTTTGAGTCTTGGCATGATTCTACTTCATTGTGCTTGGGATATTGCATAGATTTAATGGAGGAATAAGTTGCATGTGTCTCATCCATTGTAATCTTTATTATTGATCAGCAACTTAGCTGTCATGACAATTGTTTGTCAAAATGACAACTAGCTGTAGGTGCTTGTTTTTACACTAGAAGTCATTGATATACATCATAGATGATTAATAAAAGTCATTCATGCCTTTGGATGTTAATTTATGCATATTAGTGTTGCCTTTTCAAGCATTTAGAGTACTTTCATATCATCTTCAAGCCAACACATCAGACTGAAACCACAGACCAGCAAGCTGGAAGTTTGCATTTGAGTTGTTTGACGAAATTCCTTGAACTCTTTATCAGCATTTTGAGGTCAGATTTGAGCAGGGTCATTACAGTGGTATCAGAGCTATGATCCTGTCATCCTGGAGGGTCTAAACTTCACATGAGAAGTCACAGATACTACACCTGCAGAAGAACAGAACAAGAGAGGCATTGGCAAAAAGACAATCCATTTGCAGAGGTACCTTTAGCTGAAATGGGTGACAGGGCTGAAGAAACTCCACACAGAAATGAAAGAAGAGATGATGATAGGGATGGTGACAGAGAAGTAAGAGATACATTGAGAGACTTACGATCTGGTCAGCAGCAGGTAACAGGTGTTTTGCAGCAGCTCACATCTACTCTTCAGCAGTTGAACTTACCTAGGAGGCATCCCCAGGATCAAGATGATGATAGGAGTGTAGCTGGGTCTCAGAGAGTGCATAGGGCACCCTCTCACACTGCTGATAGGCCCTCTCGGCCTACATTTTTGAGGAATGAACCAGCTGAGGAGAATATTGAAGAGGTTGAGGACCCAACCTTTGTTGATGCTTATATGGCCGCCCATGACGAGTGGAGACTATTGACACCAGAAGCACAAGAGCTCATGCATTTTGACAGATTTGTACAAGCAAGGATGGATTACTATAGGTATCAGCAAGAAAGAAGACCTCGGAGCCAGAATAAGGAACTCAAGCAAGCTACTAATAAGCTTACATTACCCATGTTTGATGGTAGTGGCAAGACTACGACACAGTCATGGATTCATAAGTTAGATACTTTCTTCGCTCTTCGACCTATGACTGAAGAAGAAGCTATCCAATTTTCCATCTTGCATTTGGAGGGTGTAGCACACGAATGGTGGTATCACGGGTTAGTCACATTGCAGCATAGCTGAATCACATCTTACCAAGAGTTTGTGGATAGATTGGTTGAGCGTTTTGACAGGAAGGATCCAGAATCATACTTCAGAGATTTGGCCCAGCTCAAGCAAGTTGGTAGTTTGGAGAGTTACATTGGAGACTTTCAGAGACTGTCAGTAATGGTTCCTAACATCTCGGAGAGACGGTTGGTGGTGTTATTTATTGAGGGCTTATTAGAGCCTATGAGATGATGGTTAAAAGCCTTTGATCCTCCTACTCTTCAGGAGGCTATGAAGAAGGCTAGGAGTATGGAGTTTGCGGCACCAAAAAGAAAGAGCTCGGATAAGGATGTCCCTTCAACAAGCAATGAGACCCCTCAACAATCAGACAAGAAGAAGAAATCAGCACCCATGATTGATGAGGAGACACGAGAGGAGTTGAGGAAGAAGAAATTATGCTATTGGTGCAAGGAGCCTTACAACAAGGATCATGATTTCCCTTTACGACCGAAGGGCAAGGGAAACCATTTCGTGTGGACATACTTTGAGGACTCCTATTCTAATGATGTGGACCAATAGGATGATTCAGGAAATGATCAGGATGAGAACACATTTGCTCCCATGGCATTTCTTGCCAATGTTCAGGATGATACGACATTTAGATTTTGAGGGACAGTTGATGGACAGCATTGCATCGCTATGCTTGATACTGGTGCAACACATAATTTTATTAATGGAGATTTTGTAGCTAGGTGCAGACTTCAAGCCGAGGATTTTGAGGGATTTAGAGTTCGAGTTGCTAATGGATATACCCTCGCATGCACCAAGAAGATTGCTAATCTCACCTTGAGATTGAACAACTATGAGTTGTATTCAGATTTTTATGTGGTCAACATGGGAGAAATGGATATAGTTTTGGGAATGAAGTGGCTCCAGGACTTGAGAGTATTTACCCTCGATGTTCCTAAGATGGAGATGTCTTTTGAGGTTGATGGCAAGAGGCATGTATTGAGAGGAATTACAGGTGGAGATTTGCATTCTATCTCTTTCTACAGAGGGATGGAAAGAAAGAGAAAGGAGAATTAGCGCTTGAAAATCTGGAAGCATGGAACGCTTAAAGTCAACAATTGAAAACACGTTATTGGAGTGCATTCATCTTTACTTTCACTGCCATGGCACATATGAACAAAAACAATGCAATTTTACTCACAAAAAGTGAGTTTCCTTCATTGTTCACACCAAATCATTGCTGAAGAACTATGTAAGAAGATATAAAATGCGTGGGCGAATGAACAAGTACGAAGAAATGAAAAACGCGCATAAAGAAGAAAGCCACATCAAAAACAAACAATGGAAGTTCGTTTGTGTGATGATGTTTAAGAAAACACGATTACGGTAAGAGGAAGACTCCCACGTATTAAAACAAAACACCAAAAACGAAAGACAAGGTTGAAAACGCGTGGGCAGATGAAAAACGTATGAAGAAATCAGAAAAAACGCATGAATGGAAGGCACATTAATCATTAAAAACACATTTAGAAACTTGTAAGATAAAACACAAACAAAGAGAAGAGTTAAAATAAGAAGAAAAGAATAAAAACCATACCTGAAACGAGAACTCAAACCCCTAGCTCGACCAAAATGGAGATCCTTATAAAAACGCATTTTTGGAGGAGGTAGATGTGTACCCAGCAAAGAGGAGTGAAAAAAAAATGTTAAAAGTGAAGAAGAGGAAAAACAAAATCACTTTTAAGTGATTTAGAAGAACTCAAGTTGACCCAATAAAAAGTGGCATGAATTAAGGCACAACAAGCAAAAAATGCAAAAGACACAAAAAACCACGCCCAAGCCCAAAATTGGCTAAGTCTGGCAAGCAAGTGTAAAGGCGCTAAAATTCAGTGCGATTACACCTGTTAAAAATCACTTTCGTGTAGGGGCGCTGATTTTTGGCGCCCCTGGACTTTCAACACTTAGTGATTTTTCAATGTGGGTTTGAGCGTTGTTTTTGGGCACAACTGCACTTTTCCCAATTTCACTAAGTATTAATAGTGAAGGCTTGCGAAGATACTCGTTTCGAAGGTCTTCGCGAGGCGAACGTAGGGGATGCTCAAACTGATTGTTTGAGGCTTTGGAACGGATTTTGAAGTGGATTGATAATTACCTCATTTTGCGCGCTTGAACTTCACGAACCTAGGAAATAGACAAGTTTCGTAGGGAGGTATCCGTGGAATGAGCGCTGCTAGATTCCGTGATAGCAGCTGACTCCTATTGGGGATCTTCCTTTGACCGCTCTTTGAAACGAATGAAGGGAGAACTCTAGAATTCAAGTGCCTTTATCCATTGGGCTTGGAGTCAGACGACGACAATGACGACGTAAACTTAAAACATAAAGGCTCAAAGGACTTAAAAATAAAAAGTATTTACATACTGTTGATGTGTGTTTTGTGACCCACACAACACGTTTTTAGAATAAGGTGTCCAAAGATGCTCTATTCTCTCTTGAAAAATTGCCTTATACACTAAGATTGTAGAGAAGATCATACGACAATTCCATTGTTTAGGGTGATCAAATCTTGACAATGGAATCAGCTCAATGGACGTTGTGAATTGCTGGTTATCACAAGGGGACTTATGCTTGACAAACTACTCTAAGGTCAACGCTCTTCTTTTTTTTTTCTGCTTTGACGATCATAAAAAAAAGGAAAATGATAGGGTTAAAGGAGTTCTACACTACTTCAACGAAATCAAGAGACAATAAAGACTAAGTGAAACTCATAACAAGACTTTCTTTTGCCACGCAAAAAAAAGGTAACACGTCAACTACGCAAAGCAAGTGCAATCTTAAAAGGTTTGTGCTTAAGATTATATTTTGAACAATACCATCAACTGAACAATATCATTCCAAATACACATTAAGGCATCCACATCATGAGTTCAAATTAGCTTTTCGCATTGAATGAAAATCATTCATCCAAAGAAAGCATGAACAAATAGTTTCACCAAATCTTTATGATCAATCTATCATTCATTCAACTACTATTGAATCTATGTGGAAAGAGAATATGCAACTATGCAACCACTTGATAACAAAGGAATTCAAAGCAAATCATGCAAATTGACCTTTATTATCATAAGTAGCCATTAGCAACAATTCCATAGAACTCTCTCCCAATTATTCTAATCTCTAATCTCTCTTATTCTAACTCTCTAATCTCCTCTATGATCTTCTAATATCTAATCATCTAATTCTTTCTAATGAAAATGAGAGAATGGGAGGGGGGTTTATATAGAGTTTTTGAGATACAATGAATGGCCAAGATTACATCAGAATCAACGACAAAGATTAAAAGATAAAACCCTAATTAGGGTTTCCCATAATACAATTAGTGAACTACCAGTGAAGTGTCGTGAAGAGCTAGTCTTTTGAGTGTGCATCCTTATCCTATTGGGAAGCATTGTATCGAATGAATCTAGAGACTATGGTGCTAACCTCCTCAATTGTGACAAGTGGCAGCATGCTAACCTTGTATTCTAACAGTTCCAGATTGTTTGCACACTCCGCAAAGGCGATTTCCCATTCTGATTCCTGCTTCTGAAAGGCATGCCATATAGACAAGAAATTGGCTGCCTTAGTCAAATTCTATTTGAGGACAGGTTCAGTGGTGACAAGGAACTTCTCTTGGATTTTATTCTTCAAATTTTCCTGTTGTAGATGATTCTCTCTCACAACATCCCTCTCTAATGCATCAGCAGCTATCTGTAGGACCTTGTTTTGAATTTCCTTTGCTTGCTCTTCAATTCCAATAGAATCTGCCTTCACTTTCTCCAAGACATCATTCCTCATGATTAGTGCTAGGTACCAGCCATCGAAATCATATGCCGCACCTGCTGCAATAACTTTCCCTTCAATCAATTCATGTTTGAGAACTCCTTTCAATACCCTGAGGCATTGAATGATTCTGTCTTGAATATCCTGGGCATTCTCCCATGTTTCTGCCAAACTCAAAATTCTTGAAAGTAGGAAAGATGATTGATCATATGCCAACATTAATTTTTCTGCAAACACTGCTGCTTCATCACTTTTGTCATTTATCCATTCTTTGTTCTCTCTGGCTAAAGTGATTTCTTCCTCAAAAGTCTCCTGCGAAGTATTCATTAGTGGAAGTCCTGCTGAGTTGGCCTGACCAAGAGGTTTAGTCAGGTGCTGAATGTATTTTTTCAGATGCTCCACTTCCTTCTCGTAATCCTTTCTTTTTGCTACTTCTTTTTCCAGTCTTACCTTGATTGTAGCAATTGAATTATATAGATCCTCCACCTCCTGCCTCTTCGTTGTTGGGCCCAAATTGATAGTGGTAATTGCATAATCTTGAGGAGCAAATTCCTCCCTTGTCTTGTCAACTGTTGGCACAACGATCTGTATTGTATGCTGGCCAGCCTCATCTCTTTGAATGGTGGAAAGTACCTTGGCTGGTTTCTTCACAGGGGCTGTGTCTAGTTTGGCTAAGAAATCAGCCATGTCATCTTCTTCTTCTTGAATTTCCTGTACACAAGGAGCACTTTGAATTCCCTTGAGGGCGGAAATCATTCCCTCTTGGAATTCGCCATCCACGATATTAACTTCATCATCTGATTGGAGAATCTCAGTGTCCGTAGGAGATGGCGGTTGATCTTCTTCTATCTGGATGGGAAGGGGAGAAGGAATTCTTATATCTCCCAAAGATCCATCAATATCAATTATGTCATTAATATTTGCAGATGTAGCTGAGTGGGGTGGCTTAGCCTTCTGCTTCTTCTGAATAGGCTCTTCAACTACAGCCTTGTCCTTGGACTTCCTTTTCCTTGAACTAACGTTTCCAACTAGCTCACTTCCTTGGGATGCTCCAGCGTTCGAGGAATAAGACTGTCTTTCCCATCAAATCATATGTCAGCTCTACATTATTCCGCCACAAATCTTGAACTTGTTGATCCACCCACCAGTGAGAGTATTGGACAACAGGCCTCATGAAGGTGTCCAAATCAGCAAGCTCTGGCTCAAACCAGTGTACCCCGGGGATGTGTCCCCCCCTAAATCCCGAGCGTTCCCAAAACAGGGATGTCCCCGAGACTTGGGGACAGCGTTCCCAAGTTTCCAGCGGCGCCACTAGTTTTGGTGGCTCATCGTCAAGGACTCGGGGACGTCCCTGCGTTCCTGGGACGCTGAGGGGGACGCCTATGCATCCCTCGAGCATCCCATGGATGCTTGGGTGCCCCCCCACGGCGACAACTTAAATCACATGGTTTAAAAAAAAATTAACACATTTTTTTATTATTTGACATTTTGATTTTGCACTTGTTTTGATATCATGCTACTCATTGTAATCATCTTTATGATCAGATATTTTTGATATCATATAATAGAAATCTTCCATTTTTCGATTCGATAATTGTAGTATTGAGTATTCTATTCTAATTTCTCATTAGTAATTCGATATTGAAAACTTCAATGTTCATTGTTCAATGTTCAATGTTCAAGTATTTACTATTTAGTATTTCAATTTGGCATTTGCAATTTTGCTATTTTACTTCTTAATAGTCTTATACATCTTTTCATAACTAGCATTTTACATACCATATGTATAGTATATAGTATATACACCCCCCACTGTCCCCAAATTGAAGCCCCTTTGTCCCCCCGTCCCAGAAACCTATCCCCCCGTTCCGAAGTCCCCCCGTCCTCGATGGTGGTGTAACATAGGCTCAGACCATCTTATAGGAAGCAAGGGTCTACTTTCATCAAACCCTGGCTAAGTGAACTCACCATCATCTTCAATTTGATCCGGTATCTTGAAGAGATTGGTTGTCCTTATCAAGCTAATTGGTAGTCGATACCACATTCTCTTTCTGACTTCGAACTCATCAGCAGCATTTTCCCAATAATCTTCTAACTCGACTTTGTGCTTATATTTATTTCCCTCTATGGATCCTATATGGTGACGAGGATCGAAATTATCTCGGGACCGATATGAATTGAAGGGATACCTTTTTATTTCTAGTTTAGCACTTTCTGTTGCTTGTACTGATGGGAATGATTCTTCCATATTGCCAATGAAAAGCGGGAATGTGACTTCCGCCTTACCCTTTGCTCTTTGGAAGTTTTGATATGTTTCCAGTTGTCTGAGAACCTCCAGCAATACCATTTTGTTAGTGGGAAAAATTGGAAGTCTGAAAGGACGTCCCATAAAACCCTCGATCCGGATGTATGTGAATCTAGGAAACTGGATATACCAGGATCCATATCTATTGATGAGGCTTTTGGATTCACAAGATAATCTCTGATGTGCTCCTCCTTGCAGTATTCTTGTTATATACATGAGAAATGAATCGCGAGCTCTTCTAAAATGTGCCTTTTTCTGACAGCTGCAGTTGAGGGTAGTAGTTATATACTTTGAGTTCGTTTTCTCCATTACCTACCTGACCTCGGCATATCAATCCAGCATATCTATAAGCTCTTGCCAAGATGTAAACAATATATGAGCTCATGTGGAAGGACTTGGTGCTCTCCAAATTTACTAGTTGTTCATGGATGCTATTGCTAATCATTCTTTCCCAATTGAACATTCTAGCTCTAGAAACAATTTCATCTATGAAGAAATACATCCACGTTTGAAATAATTCACCTTGGGGGCTGCCCATTATTCTATTTAGTAGAAAAATTATATCACCATAATCCTCCTTAAAATCTGTCTGGCGGAAAGTCTTTGGCATCTTCTTAATTGGCCTTGGTTTCAGCAACCATGACTTGTTAAAATTAGTTGTGCATTGCTCACTTCTTTCTTCAAAAATTCTCCTTGTGTCTTCCTTGGTTTTATATGAATCCTTGTGGTGGCTGGGAATGCCAAAGGCTTCCTGAATGGTGCGCTCTCCAAGATGTGCGAAGACTCTCCCATCAAGAGCAACAATTTTCCTTTCCTCTGGATTATAATGTCTTGCACATTCCACCATTAGTTCAGGGAACTCAACAGCCAGAGGAAATCCAGCTGCCTGGAAAATTCCATTTTGTACCATCCGGCAAGTTATGGCTGTAGGCATGGGTCCATTTAGTCCCATCATTCTTTTTCTAAATTCTTCGAAATCTACATGTCCCATGTCAGTATATTTGATATTCTTCCATTTTGAATTGACTTTGGATTCCAACTGCGGTCCTTTACTCTCAAACTTCATTTGTTTCTTCTTTGAAGATTCGCCTTGTGTAGTCATCCACCTACAGGAAAGAAAATATGTTAATTTAAATAATTTAATTCGGATTTCCTCTCTCTTGAAAATATTAATTTTCAGCTTGTCAAAATTAGATTTCACAAAAAGTAAGCTGAAAAATAAAAGGACTGAATAAATTTTGCAAGAGTGCATAAAATTAGAAGTAATAATGAATTCCAATAATCTCCATTTTGAATTCTTGAAAATTTTACACTTTTGATGGCAATTCAGCTGTGAAGAATTATGACTTTACTTCCGAAAATCAAGCCATTTGTTCAGAAATTTCATTCTTCAATTCCAAATTCTCTCCTGAAAATGACTTCTCTTTTGTAAACTACTTTTCTTCCAAATTGCTTCTCAAGAAAAATTAAATTTGCTGAAAAATATGGTGAAAATGACTTGTTGAATCTCCTTTTAAGGTTGAGAAATTGATTTCTTTTAGCAATTTCATTTTTCTTCTTTTGAGTTCTCCTCTTCAGCAAAGTAAGTTTCCAAATTTATGTCTCTTTTCTTGAGTTCAGACTCTTCAGCATAGTAAGTTTCCAGATTTATGTCTCTTTTCTTGAGTTTGGAATCTTCAGGATAAACTTTGGAAAATAATAAAAGATTTTCATGAATTTTCAATTTTATTTTCCAAACTTTTAATTTTCTCCAAAATTAGAAAAAATATTTAATTCACCTTATGGCTAATTGTTTAATTTTCTTTTTACTTTAACTTTTTCAATTTAGCCATGGCGAAAATTATTCATCAATTTCAATATTGGATGAAGACTTTTACTTTCTCTCTCTTGAAGTCTGACTTCATGTCAAATTTTAATACTTTCTCTCTTGATGTCAAGGTGAATTTTGTGTCGAATCCTTCATTTCAAGGCAAATTTCATACTTTCTTTGCCATTTTCATCTTGGCATGGGAATATTTTCCATCTCTATCCCCTGAAATTGGACTTCTCATTGATTTGCCATACTCTCTGTCTACTCATGGCGAAGTTTCTTAGACTTGTTCCATTTATTTTCCATTCAAGTGTCATGGTGCACTTTCAAGGTGATTTTCTTCTATTTATTTTTTATAGCCTTCATAGGAATGGTGGACTTCTAAGGCTTCTTGCTATTTCTCCTAGCGAATTTCCTTGATGCCTCTTCATACACCTCTCTCTACATGGCAGACTTTCAAACTTGTTTTCTCACCCTTTGTTTTGGGAGGTCAGCCTTTTAAGAGCTATTGCCATTCATTACTCAAGGTAGGGTGGACTTTATAGAGGACTTCCCAATTGATTTTCCCATTATCTATCAAGAGTTGGCAGACTTTCTTTGGCTTCTTCCACACCCTATCAAGCTAGGTGGACTTTGAAGGACTTCTTCCATTTACTCTTGGCGGACTTTCAAGAGGAATTTCCATTTACTTCTTGCAATTGGGTGGACTTTCCACATGCTTTCCATTCACCTTCTCCAGCTGGGCGGACTTCATCAAGTATTTTCCAAATGCTTTTAAGTTGGGAAAACTTTCACAAGCTCTTTCCAATTGCTATCAAGGTGTTGTACCCAAACCAAATTTTTCGCTTCATCAAGGAATTTTGCTTAAAAGAGTCTAAAACCTTGCTAAAATGATGTCAAATATAGTTTTTGGGCAATATCAAGCATGGAGCTTGGTCAGTGTTGTGTCAGTCAAAAGTATCCATTGATTAGAATCTGAATCAGGGACTCAAAACAAGGCATTTCACGATGGAGGAGCATTTCACAACGTAATTATACCTTTGCATGGTCATTTCAATGACCAAGACGAAGATCTCTTCAAAATCAGCCCAGTTATCCGATGAGCTATCCTATGAAGTTATCTAAGGTTTGTAGCTCTGGTAACTAACGTCAGAAGCTAAGGTTCAGGAGATTGAAGATTGCAAAAGCTTGTCACTTTTCAATTTTTACGCCCCTGTAGCTCAGGGGCGCCTTTCAAAAAGAGGGGCTAGATCCTGGCATTCTTTCCTGTTGATGCATCTAATCTCTTCACGACTAGTCTGGCTATCCGACGAGCTATCGAATCCAGACATCTGAGACCCAGAGCTCTGGCAGTCAAGGCTAGAAGATAAGTTTACGAGGAGACTCCACATCATGAAACTTCCTGTAATGGTGAAATTGCGCCCCTGTAGCTCAGCGACGTCCTTCAAGATGGCTCCTGAGATGGATGAGTTTGCAGTTAACATCTTCTTGACATTTGTGCTACTCTAGTTTGGTTTCACAACGCACCAGTCAACAAGTCAATCCAATATTCTAAGAGATTGTGGAAAAGATTCTACCAAGCACGTAAATCAGCGGGTGGAGAATCATGAATATACATTGTAGCCTCTGTAGGCCAGGAGCGCCCAGCCTTTAGGCCTGTCAGATGGGGTTATTAGCTTTCAAAGTCTTCACGGGACTTGTGTGCAATTACTCCAGCTATCCAACGATCCCAACCGTCAACCTCCGGGATTTGGAAAACGCTCATGCATGCAAGGTCTTTACAAAATGTTGAAAAATGAAGAGAACTCAGAAAATGGCTAAGTCTAGTTGTATATTCCATCTTGGGAAAGGCGCCTTTCTCTTTGAGGTCTTAGAAGTGTTATCACAGAATCTACCAGCACTCATTCCACAAATAACCCCCTACGAAACTTGTCTGTTTCCTAGATTCATGGAGTTCAAGCACGCAAAACGAGGTGATTTTCAAGCCACCTCGAAATGTGTTCCAAAGCCTCAAATAGTCAGTTTGAGCATCCCCCTATGTTCGCCTTGCGAAGACCTTCGAAACGAGCTCCTTCGCGAAGTCTCACTGTTCATACTTAGTTAAAATTGTGAAAAATGCAGTTGCACTGAAAAAGTGCGCTCCTGCTCACAAGCTAAAAATTGGCTAAGTGTTAAAAGTGCAGGGGCGCTGATTTTCAATGCCCCTGCATAAAAGTGTCTTTGTCAAAAAATGTAATAGCGTTGAAAAAGTGCGCTCTTACACTTTATGTCCAGACTTAGTCATTTTCTTTCCTAGGCACGTTTCTTCATGCGTTTTGCATTTTTCACTCATCGTGCCACTTTTTGTGCCTCAATTAATTGGGTGACTTGAGTTAGTGTTTTATTTTTTCATTTTCATTGTTTATGATCTTCAAACTTCATTCCTTCTTGCTGGGCGAAATCTTCTCAAGCTGCAAAACACGTTTTTGGAGAAATCTGAAGTTCCTCCCAACCAAATTTCGCATTTTCTCTTGGTAATTCGTTCTTCTTACCTTTCCTCTATTCTCCTTCATTATTTTGTACACGTCTTAGTGATTTATATATGCATTTTTATTTACCTTTGTTTTCTTCATGCGTTTTTGTAAATCACGCGTTTTTCTTTCTTTCCTTGTTTTTTGAATATCTTTCCAAAATGTGTGGGCGTTTCTTCTTACCCTAATCGCATTGTTTTCCTTTCTTTATGCATCCACCTTGTGCCCACACATTTTTAGTATCTTCTTGTTTCATTTTAACTTTCTACATGTCTCCCTTTGTCTCTTAGTGTCTTTCTTTTTCCCACGTCCCTTACTCTTCAAGCATTGCCATGTTTGTTTCATTCTATCACTACTTACATCAACGTATAGTGGCGTAAGGATGTAGGTTTTTCTTTCCGAAATACGTAATGAAAGGGTTCCTTTTAAAAATACGTTTTGCAAATGCTTTACACAAAGAAATTCACGCCTCAAGAGTCAAGCGCTGTTTTTCAACATCATTGCACATTATTTTCTAAACTTCAAGCTTCACGTGCAATGGCATCCAAAAAGTGTGCCTATACATTCATTAGTTCTTCCCAAATATCATGCAAACACTGAAGTGCAAAGGCGCTAAAAAAGTGTGCCCTAACATAATGCCATTTTTCCCTAACACTGAAGTGTAGGAGTGTTGTTTTTCAGCACCCCTGCATCAAAGCCAGTTTCTTTCAAAATGCAAGAGCACTGAAAAAGAGTGCCCTTACACTTTTCACAATTTTTCCCTGAAACACTTCAAATTTGCCAGTTTTGTTCCGAACCTCGCTCCTTCCATTTTTTGCATCATTTTGGGTGCCTTGTCATCCGCTCCACGCTTGCTCATCATTGTTACTCGCTTCATGCATTCCCATGTTGTTTAACAACTAATGTTTGTTCTAACTCCACATCTTGCAGTCTCTTTTCAAAATCTTCATTATTGTAACATTATCTCATCATGACAAGATGCACAAACGGATTGAAGATCATCTTTGGGTAGTTTAGTTAGAGAGAAGACAAAAGGGGATTGGAGCAAAGTCTTCTCATGATGATTTGCAGATTATCAAAGAAGGTTCGGAGACAATAAAGTCACCTTATTTGAACCTTCTTTCAAATCGTGACCACCTTCTTAAGCTTGTGGAGATATACTCAAATGCCTTGATGAGGAAAGAAGGAGAAGCTGTTAAGCTCTCTCAAGAGCTTGAGGTCACTAGGGGTTCTTTGGTGAGTTCTCCAGTTGGGTGTCTCCAGCAGCAGGAGCTCAAGACTTGGACTCTGAAATATGCCCCTTCAATTTTTTCCAAGAATTTCATAAACTATCAACACTACGCCAAATGAATTAGCGTTAGCTCCAAAATTGAAATCCAAATTCAAAAGATCTCAACGCCAAGAATGCACACTCAATCCCAAGGAAGGAGAAGTGTTGTCATATGGTGGAGAAAACTAAGCAATAACTGAAATGAAATTACAATTGAATGGAGCTAGGCGGTGAACCAGCCATGAAAGTTTTCCACACTTCCATTGATACAATGGGGGGAAGAAATTACAAAACAAACTAATTCATCCGCTGCAGTGGGCATCCACTTGTGAGATTGACCACTTTTTAGTGGGTACAAAAGAGAGATTAACAAGTTCTTTTTCCACACTGGCGGGAAACCATCCAGGTTTTACAATGTTTAAATTAAAACATAAAGTAAATGTTGAAATAAGAATGACTGGAACAGTACTACTGTTACCAGCATTTACAATGAGCTTATTGCAATGAATATACAATAGAAATCTGCTCCAAACTTTTGCAAGAATTATACTATACTTCTGATCACAAATGTGAGTTGAAAGACCAAAGAAATATAGCATGAAAAGAGAATAACCAGGTCTGAAATTAAAACCAGCAAACTGATATAATCAGACCAGCAACTTAAACTTCCCCTAAATTGTTCATATCATCATCCAAAATGCTTCTATTCCCTCCAAAATGAATGCACATGAAACTAGAAGCATAGACGTCCAAGAATTATAGCATAACATGGAATGAGTCAAGTTTGATATGAAATGCCTGTTACCCAATTCTCACCTATGGGCTCAATCAGGCAAGGAAAATTATGTTTCACATGTTCATAGGGGCCAAATGGAACATTCGCATCAGGGGTTAAAGCATACATCTGATGCTAGGTCACAGGGAGCTCAGTTGGAAAGCCTGCCTTGGTCAAGTTCAGCATGAAAATTCTCTAAGGAGAGAGTCGCCAAGACCTTCCAGATGTCTCACCGACTAGAAGGGGCCTTGCTGAATGAAGGCATCATCGCCATAAGGTCCGACCAACAGAATGTGGTCTTGCCGAAAGGAAGGAATCCGCCCTCGGCGAAATAGAATCGTTTCGGGTTAATGTCTCGGCGACTTATGAGGGTCTTGGCGAAAAGGGACATCATCGGGTGAGGTTTCGCTACAACTATAATGGTGGCCGGTGTAGCGATCTCGCAGATAGGGAGGGATTTCACTTAGGCATTATAATCTCGGTAGTAGGCTGTCATCAGGACGGAGGATGTCACCGCCCGATCAGGAATAAGTGTCAGAACCCGGATGGTTCTCTATTCTGAAACCCTAACTGAAACTGAGGTTTTTTTGCAAGTTTTGTGTTTTTGTATTTTTTTGAGGTTTTTCAGATAAATAATGAAAACTGCGATTTTGCTAATAAATGCTTAGAAAATTCAAAATAAATTCTAGATCACAAAATAAGCTTAGATCTTGATCAAATAAGGTAGGCGCTTCAATATATTTCACTTCCAGAGGGTTTACCAAGGCCAAATACAATATATGAAGGAAATACGAGCTTATTAAATAAAAACCTGATTTTTCTTTAATGGCGCCAGAAGAAGACTGAGAATGAAGGTACGGCTGAAAGTAGATCAATCTCCAAGCTCTAGTACCAATGCAGGATCTCCAGTAATCAATGCGCCCAAGATCCAATCTCTTGAAACTGAAAATTAAAGGCGTTTCTCCAAAGGAAAGAAAAGTACGGCCTGACTGGTACAAATCTGTACGGCCTGCTGCAGCAATGATGACTTTAGTACGGCCCTTGGAAAGTGTGCATAAACTCTGATGAATGGTCTCTGATTAAGTCGCCTCTACTGCCAGATGAATATCTCTGCTAAACTCTGATGAATCTGTCGATGAATCCAATCTGTGATCTCTGTGTGAAATCACCCAGTGCAAGCTTAAACTAGTATTTCACAGTCTCAGTCTGCCTAATCTCTGAAGAGTTTTTGTTCTCCAGAAACGTCTGTCTGCCAGAAACCCTAGGGTTTGCAAACTCCAATGCTCAGAGCAAAAAGACAAAAGTCGAATAATAATATCAGAATGGTTCGATTTTGCCTTGAGTGAAAATATATACTCCATAAAAATTCGACCCAACTCCTTATAAAATAATCATTTAAATTAAATGATTTAATTCGCACTTTTCACTAAGGAGAAATAATCAATAATTAAATGGCATCTTATTTTTATTAGATAATAAATATTCATTAAGTCAAAGAAAATTAATGCTTTATTATAAAGAGTATAATAAATGCTATAGCGAGGCCCGATTAATTAAATATTTAAATATTTCAATAAAGTGGCGTTAATATAAAGTCAAATTATTAAATGTGTTAATAAATCATTAAATACTCCTTATTTCTCAGATACGATCAATAGCTGGCCAGATTAGATTCTGAGCTAAATAGTTGAACGGTGCCCTCCGAAATAAGCGACTTCCGCTGACCTAACTTTCTAAAAATAGAAAGTTCACGAAAATGCACTCACGGAAAGTGCGAAGGCCCAACGACACAAGCTACCCAAAACTGGAGCTACCAAACACTGAGTAACTGCCCCAGATGATCCTCTGCACTCTCCTGCCAGCCTACGAGGATAGAATAATAGGCTAACCTCCTCGACAAACAGTGTCAGCTAAAACGGGGACATGACAGTCCGCCCTCCCTGAAATTGCTTGTCCTCAAGCAAGCTCTGCAAATACAGCTGCACTGCACCACCTGGATCCCAAGGATAGTACCGGACAATGTTCCTGCTGGCCACAACTGACTCCTGTAACTCCCACAGCTGATCAGCAAGAATAAAATACCATTCCCTATTAACCTCAGTGCGGTCCGGCATAGGATCAAGAAACTCAGAAGGAGGCAAGTCAAACTGCAAGCAACACTTACCCCCTAAAACTGCACGAGATATACTATCATCCAACATATCAAGCACGTGCATACCAAAACTGTGCACCTGAAACAAATTGTGTACATGCGGATTAATCCCGAAGCTATATGCACTCTGCACCATATACACACTGTGATACTCCTCCGTGAGCCTAGTCTGAAATCCCAGTGCACTAGTAGAATCCCAAACGCTATCATCACTCTGCTCAAGACCAGGATCAGGTGAGTTACCCATATCAAACTCAAAGAGCGGGTTGTCGTATGAAGATATAACATCTGTCTCAAACAATGGATTGGTCACAAACGGAACCAAACCACTAGGCTTATCCCAAACGACTGCCTCAGAACCCCCGGGGTACTGAGCATAACCATGCCTGGTCTGCACAAAATCCTCCTCTACCTTCTCGCTCTTCCCACTAATGAGAGAGATAGAACGAAGGCTGCCATCTGTAATCCCCCTCAACACATATTTCTTGCCCTGTACCTCAAATCTCATCTCCATTTTAGGCAAGTTGAGGGTGAACACACTGATGTCCTGAAGCCATCTCATACCCAATACTAAATCCATCCCACCCATGTTGACTACATAGAAGTCTACCTGCAACTCATAATCATTCAGCATGAGAGTGAGATTACAAATCCGTCGAGTGCAAGTGAGTGTATATCCATCTGCCACCCGAACTCTGAATCCATCGAAATCTTCTGTCTGGAGTCTACATCTGTTGACGAAGCTCTCATCGATGAAATTGTGTGTGGCTCCAGTGTCGAGCATAGCAATACATCGTTGTCCTTCCACTAATCCCCTAAACCTGAATGAGTCATCCCGTACACTAGCAGATAACACCAACGGGGATAAGTTGGCATTGGGCCCAAACTCCCTAGAGGCATTCCCAACCTTTGCATGTTCTGAAACAACCTGCTGGTCTGAATCATCAGCCTCGTCATCATCATAGTAAACCCACATGGCGCGGTTGGCTCTGCCCTTCGGTCTCAAAGGACAATCATGCTCCTTGTTGTAGGGTTCTTTGCACCAATAACAAAGTTGTTTCTTTCTCAATTCATCCCGAGTTGCATCCTCAATTCTTGCAACTGGTTTCCTTTTTGGATCTGCAACTGGTGTATGACTCTCCTCAACAGGCAAGTTATTTGTCTTAGGCTGGAATTGTTTCTTCGGAGCAGCAAGCTCCATACTCCTTGCCTTCCGCATCGCCTCCTGAAGAGTAGGAGGGTCAAAAGCCTTAACCCAACCTCTCATGGGTTCTGTCAAGCCCTCAACGAAGAGTATAATGAGTCTTCGTTCTGAAATGCCAGTCACCATAACTGCAACTCTCTGAAACTCACCAATGTACGAATCCAAGCTACCTGTCTGTCTGAGCTGAGCCAACTCTCTGAAATACAGTTCCGGATCCTTCTTATCAAATCTCTCTATCAGTCTGCTGGTGAACTCCTGATAGGTATTGACTGCATGATGGCCTAGCGTATACATGTCGTGGTGCCACCAATCATGCGCTACTCCGTCAAGATGCAAGGTAGCAAATTTAATAGCCTCATCCTCCTGCATAGGCCTAAGTGATAAGTAATTGTCCAATTTCTGGACCCAAGACCTCGCTGATGTCTTTTCAGACCCATCAAAATATGGCAATGTAATCTTTCTCACCGCATACTGCAAATCCCTATTCACCTGTGGCTGCGGCTGCTGATGCTGTGGGGGTCTGCGGTCAAATCTGCCTCCTCCTCTGGGTTTATAGACATCTATAAACTCATGGAATGTAAGTGCCTGCCGGATCTCAGGTGCTAGTGACATGTACTCACCATGAAATCTCGTCAAGTCTGCCACGGACATGCCATTGTGTGGCTGAAACTCCTGATGCTGCCCCTGATGCTCTGCCCCTGGAGTCTGTGGTGGAGTCTCCCTAGGTAAGAAAGTAGGTTGACTTGGCCTACGCTCCTGATAGATCGGAGACGGCTGTCGAGGTGCTGATGCTAATGGCTGATCCACTGGTGCAGTCCCGCCAGTTCACTCAATTCGTATGAAATTTGAGTCGTGGTGGGTGTGTACCGCTCTAATGGGTTCATCAACCGGTGACATCATGTCCATCATATTAATACATGCCTCCGTCTAAACTCCTCATCGGTAATATCACCCTCTGTATGCGCCTTCCCTGGATCCCTGCGTGTCTCTGAGGAAGTCTCACGTTCTGCCATTAGGGTTGCAACACTGTTTTCACTTCCGTCAGAACTGGATCTGTGAATACCAAGTACTCTGATATAGTCTGACCTTCAGGGATAGGTGGACCTGTCCAATCCTCGTCTTTGCCTGTCCCTACACCTTTAATGTAGTGAATGGTATCTTTGTTCATGAAAAAGCACTAAGAAGCACACTGTATTCTGAAAAAGCACTGAAAAAGCACAGGATGGCAGGAGATCTGTGCTCTGATACCACTGTCAGAACCCTGGTGGTTCTCAACCCGAAACCCTGACTGAGATTTTTTTGTTTTGCAGGTTTTGTATTTTTTTGTGTTTTTGAGGTTTTTGAAGAACAAATAGAAAACTGCGATTTTCTAAATAAATTGATAATAAATTCATAAAAAATTAATAAACTCTAGGAAAGCTTGGAAAATGATCAGAGAAGGTAGGCGCACTGTTTATTATCACTTCCAGAGCATTTACAATACAAAAATCTGAATAAAGCATGAGATACAATAAATTTTATTGGAAAACCTGAATGGTGGCTGAAGCAGCATTAAATGCATTAAGAAAATAATATATCAGCTTTGCTCTCCAGTCACAGGCAAGAAGAATCTCCAGTATCAATGCGCCCAAGATCCAATCATCAAGAACTGAAGAATAAATGCATTCCTCTAGAGAAAAGAATGTACGGCCTGGAAGTACAGAAAAGTACGGCCTGCTGCAGCAATAAATGACAAAGTACAGCCTCCAAGAAATGATGCCAGATCTCTTAATGAAGTCCTCTGATGAAGTCGCCTTATTTATCTGATGATTATCTCTGTGAATCTCTGCTAAAATAAATGAATAAGCTCAGTCTGTGATCCCTGTGTGAAATCACCAAGTGCAAGCTTCAGCTGGTATTGCACAGCCTCAGTCTGCCTAATCTCTGAAGAGTTTTCGTTCTCCAGAAACGATCGTCTGCCAGAAACCCTAGGGTTTGCAAACTCCAATGCTCAGAGCACGAAAGACAAAATTGAATAATAATATCATAATAGTTCGATTTTAAAATTTTGAGTGAAAATATATATAATTCTTGGAAGAAATCTCGACCCAATTCCCTTTAATTAATCATTTCAAATAAAATGATTTATTTCAATTTTGATACTTGTGAGAAACATTAAATTATTAATTACCAATTCTAATGAATAATAAATATTCACTCAAGTCAAAAAATTAATACTTTATTATATAATAAATACTTTATAACCAATTTAATTAAATATTTAAATACTCTCAATAAAGGACTTTTAATATAAAAGTCAAATTATTAATATTTAATAAATCATTAATTACCCCTTTATTCGCCCTCGACTCAACCTGAACTGGCTTCCACTTTGAGCTGAATAGTTGAACTGTGTGCTCCCCGCCCGAAATAAAGCGCTCTTCTCGCCGACCTAACTTCTAAAAATAGAAAGTTCCTGAAAAAGCACTCTGGAAGATTCTGCGAAGGCCCAACCTGACACAACTGCGAAACTGGAGCTACCAAACACTGAGTAACTGCCCCAGATGATCCTCTGCACTCTCCTGCCAGCCTACGAGGATCGAATAATAGGCTAACCTCCTCGACAAACAGTGTCAGCTAAAACGGGGACATGACACATTGTGTTGATTTTTGAATTAATTTCTGTGCTCTAATCTGATCTTAAAAATTAACAACCCAAGTTTAATATGTACCCAAAAGTTCAGGGCATGCACCCTAAGTACTCTACCCTCACACCCATTTTTTGGAAGATCACATCAGGTGCTGCATATATGTACCTTGTGCACCCCTGCACCTGTACTTCCATATATATATTGCATATATATATGAAATCATGTTGTATCCTCTTTTCCTTGATTCCATATATATATGTATAAAATAATCGTTCAATTGTAAAAATTTAACATCTGAATTTGTTCACTGCAATTGAATGTATTACATGTTTACTCATTTTCTCAAACTTCATTTGTTGGAATATGGTCATGCTGTTGGAGTAAGAAACTGGCTTTTATGACATGATTTTGAATGTAAATAGAGGTCACTTCAGATGTTTTGTGATTGTCTTTTTAGTTGTTTAACCCTATAATTTTAATGACTAACCTTCTGCATTTGCAGTTATTCTAGGGGATACGTATAATTCTAGTTCGTTGCAAACAGCAGCTTTTGGAGCTGATGCCTTGGTTCATGAGTGCACTCTTCTAGAGGAAGATGGTTGTGAAGCAAAAGTAAAGGCTCACTCAACTGCAAGTATGTATCTGACATATCTTTCCCATTTTTTTATGCTCTTTTGCATAGTCATACCACAAAATGGCTTTCTTTTGGAGAAGTGAGCACTAAATCAACCAAAGAATTTGAGAGAGCTTAAAGGGTTCACTATAATTATATATCTAGACAATTGCCTTTCTAGGTTCAGCAGTGTGCGTGTAGCCATAGCATATTAGAAATACAAGCCTCAGTAATGCTCTCAGAATATTATTCCTTAGCTTCAGTTTATTCTCTAGACAGAATCTATGTTGCATATTTTTTTAATATTTTTTTCTTGATTAAAGGTTACCATGTTAATAGAGGTAAAAAAGGTGTTCCAAAAATGGCTAGCAGCTAGGTGGTGTTAGCACAGCTTCGAGGGGAACTAAAGAAATCTATCCTTTAGTATTAATTAAAAAAGCTAGTAAAATAGCAACGCAGGCACTTAGGCCAGGAGCTAGACAAACTTATCATGCAAGCTGCACTAAAGAAATAACAATCTCTCACTTAACAAATTGAGCTTTTAAAAACCAGAGATGACAGTATGTATGAAAGTAGCTTATTAGGCTTATTCAGTTAGTTTAGTGTTCAACACGAAATCTTGGGCCTTCTCTGCAGCAGGATTTCATTTTCTTTTGTCCTGTAACCCATCGTCTGATGGAGCTAGAAGTAACTCCTGTGCATGTTATTTTCCTTTGGCCTTGAATATACTGATGGATGTTTTGGAGGGTGAGACTCCCTTTTCCATTGGAAGCTCCATCATGGGAGTGTTTGTTGTCACTTGCTGGACTGACTCCTGGTATTTTGTAGTGAGGTTTAAAAACATTTTGTCCAAGAGAAGATTAAAACAAGAGTCACGTTTGGCCTGAGTGATCCCATAATGATGAAGATGATCACCCAACTGGGTCAGCTGTCCCAAAATAATGTTGTTTGTGGTCACAATTTGTTGATTGGGAAAGGCCACTCGCTGAGGATGGATTGGTCATGGCTTGGCTGCTAAGCTTCATTTTCATAGACAACATCTCTTCTTGATAGTAATAATGTATAAGATACTAGACTTTAATTTTCCTTCATCATTTGCATTGTAAAGTTATCTAGGGGTCCTATTGTCACATTAAGTTGGTGTTGAGAACCCTACTGGCTCTACTTCAACCCAAACTGCCAAATCTGATGTGTTTGTGTTTTTGCTTGTTTTTCTGAGTGTTTTGATATTTTGTGATTTTTGCATATAGATAAGGATGCAATTTTTAAAGAAAATGCTTGCATAAATTAAATAAAATACTACAGTGCTGAATATGATAGAATCTAATAGATATATTGATGCCAGAATGTTTATTGATCATCCACACTGATTACATCTAAGATCGGATAACATGCAAAATAAAAAGCAACGACTTTCATGCTGAAAAACCTGGTTATTGCAGCCGCCTGTGATGCTGATGAAATGGTACGGCCATCATAGAATAAATAATATCCCTCTGTGAAAAAGACGCAGGACCTCCAGAAGATCAAGGCACCACCTCAGGAAGCAGGAACCAGCAAAAAGGGCAAGGCGTTTTTGCTTGAAGAGAAGGTACGGCCTTGCAGCAAGAGGTACGGCCCAAAGACCAGCAATTAATTAATTCGTACCACCTTGGGAACTGTGCCTGGTGTATAACAAAATCAGCCCCTCAAGAATATATCTCTTCCCAGATGAATAATGAGCAAACCTTGACGAATACTTCCCAATAAGCTCTGCAATAACTTCTGAATGAAGCTATTTCACTGATAGGCAATAAATCAGCTGATATCTCACAGCGTCTGAACTGCAACATTGAAGATGGCTCGTTCTCCAATGCAAATAGACAACTGAAACCCTTGGCTCTGTTCTCTGAAGGAAGAAGTGACAAAATCGATTTTCATAACATAATGCTTTGAGTTTCTCTTAAAGAAACTTATATTTCCTCAGTTGGGTCGATTTCTCTCAAAAAGCATCATTTAAAATAAACTTGAAATTTCACTTTTAATTATTCAATAGTTGGACGCCCCTTTTTAATTAAAATAATTAATTAAAAATGGCCCCTTCTTCATGATGGTCGACCCCCTTTAAATAAATCACTTAAGTTATAATATTAAATTATATTATAACTTTATAATATTAGCTTCGACTTAATATTTATTTTGACAAATAAATATTAATATCTCTTTCAATATAAGTCCGATTAACGAACCGTTTGAAGCCGAATGATAAGTGACTGAATCTGCATATGACCAGACCATACTGCTAAAAATAGCAGGGGTGCTCCGCTGAGTGTCTCCACTTACTAAAAATAGCAAGTCAAGCAATTGATGTCCAAATGACTCCGAACGAAAGCCAAGCTGAATGATTCTACCAACTGAAGCCAAGCCAAGCCTCAACAAGACCCTCTATCCACCCTATCAGCCTATGAGGGTCACATAATAGGCTAATCTCAAGAACTGAGAGATGTCAACTGGAAGGGGACATTATAGTCCGCCCCTCCTAAAATTGCTTGTCCTCAAGCAATCTCAACTCCGGATGCTGCAAAATCTCCTCACTTTCCCACGTAGCATCCTCCACTGGTAAATCTCTCCATTTCACCAAATATTCCCTGATAGTCCTCCTGCGCAGCTGTCTTTCCTTGTATTCCAGGATCGACTCAGGTACTAAAATCAATTTTCCCTCATCATCTAAGGGAGGTAATACTGCAAAAGGTACCACACGATGTCCCAACGCCTTCTTGAGATGTGACACATAAAAAACATTGTGGACCTTACTATCCGCTCGAAGTTCTAGCTCATAAGCCACCTCTCCAACACGCCTCAGAATCCTGAAAGGACCATAATATCATGACTTGAGCTTCTCCGATCCACTCTTCCTGAGAGTAGACTGACGGTAGGGCTGCAGCATGAGATATACCATGTCTCCCACCTCAAAAGATCTCTCTGTCCTTTTCTGATCTGCATACTACGTCTGTTGATTCTGTGCCTTAGCAATATTCTCCTTAAGAGCCCTCATAATGTCCTAGCTCTCCTGCAATAAATCTCCAGCACTAGGCACTCTACTGTCACTCAGTAGCAAATCAAGGAAACTAGGCGCCTCATAGCCATACAACGCCATGAAGGGGGACATATGAATGGTCATGTGATAGGTGGTATTATAACAATACTCACATAAGCATATTCACTTCACCCATGCCTTTTGCTGCCCTGCAATGTAATTCCTGAGGGAACCTTCCACCCATTTGTTCACTATCTCCGTTTGACCATCGGTCGGCGGGTGGTAACTGGTGCTCGGTGTAAGCTCGGTCCCACAAAGTCTGAACACCTCCTGCCAGAAGTGAATCAAGAACCGACTATCCCTGTCGCTAACTATGCTTCGAGGCAACCCATGTAATTTGAAAACCTCACGGAAGAAAACCTCTGCTACCTGTGTAGCTATGTAAGTGGTGGTGATCGGAGAGAAGTGGGCATACTTTGTCAGCCGATCCACAACTACATATATGCAATCACGTCCCTGGGCTTTAGGCAAGCCCGTAATAAAGTCCATCGACAGGCATTCCCACTTCCTATCAGGAATTGAAAGTGGCTGCAACAATCCTGCCGGATACGTGTTCTCCTGCTTGTTCTGCTGACAAACAGGGCACTCATGCACATACTGAAGAACATCTTCCTTAAGACCCTTCCATGTAAACTTTTCTCGAACCTGTCTGTATGTTTTGAAGTACCTGGGATGCCCTGCCATAGGTACATCATGAAAGGCTTGCATAATGGTGTTCTTCATCTCTGATCCCGAAATCAAGAAAATCCTGTTCTTGTAAATGATCAAGTCATTCACAAGTGTGTACTTGGTGTCCACCATAGATCCCTCAACAATACGAGATGCCCAAGTATCCTTGGCATACTCTGCCACAATCAAGTGCCTCCAGTCCTCGGCAATATGTACCATAGAACTCAGAGAAGGCCGGTGCGAAAGAGCGTCAGCAACAACATTCTGTGTACCTTTGATATAGGTGATATCGAAGTCATATGCTTGTAATTTACTCACCCACTTCTGCTGACGGTCATTCAAATCTTGCTGCCCTAGGAAATGCCTCAAGCTATTATGATCCATTTTAATACAAAACTTACTGCCCACTAGATATTGCCTGAATTTGGCCAAGGTATGCATTATGGCTAGCATTTCCTTGTCATATATACTGTAAAGCCTCTTTGGTCCTCTGAGTTTTCTGCTTTCATAAACAATCGGATGCTTGTCCTGCATAAGCACCGCTCCAATTCCCTCTCTAGAAGCATCACACTGAAGCTCAAAAGGCTTCATAAAATCTGGCAGTGCCAACACTAGACATGTCGTCATAAGCTCCTTGAACCTCACAAAACACTCTTGTGCCTCAGGAGTCCAAAAGAATGCACCCTTTTTCAACAAATCTGTCATAGGTGCTACATGGCGTGAATATCCACTGACGAATCTGCGATAGAAACCACATAACCCAAGGAATCCTCATAGCTGTGTAAGGTTCGCTGGAGTAGGCCAATCTATGATAGCACGGATCTGTAGAAACCCTAAGTTTCCCCTAATCCTGAATCTGAAAGTTTTCTGAATCTTTTTGTAGTATTTTGGTTTTTGAACGTTTTCGAGATTTTTTTGTGCAACAATTGAAATTACGATTTTTGCCAAGATTGAATAATGAATTCAAATAAAATAATATATCTCTGTAAATGAAAGATTCTATTGCTAATATGATAGCCAGGCAATTTATTGATCTTCTGAAACAAGTACAATAATGATCCAGAGACATGCAAAGTAAAAAGGCAATATAATATTGAAAAACCTGGTACTTGCAGCTTGCTGGTAATTGCTTAAAAAGGTACAGCTGTGATGAAATCTCACTTCTCCCTTTATCTGGTGATGTGCAATGGTGTCTGGAACCTAGGCGCCCAAACTAGCAAAGGCAGACTGTCCCAAAAGCAAGCGACTTTCTTCCAAGAGAGAATACGCCCTTTATTAATGATGGTACGGGCTGCAACTTAACTGGTACGACTTTCACCCAGCAGCCAATGACTGAAATGTACGGCCTCTATTATGATCTTCAGATCTCTGGTTGTTAGGCGCCTGCAACTGTCAAACTCCTCTGGAAATATACTCTGAAGAAAGTGTTTCAAATGCGAAGCTACAGCTTAAGTGAAAAGTACGGCCCTGCTGTACCTAGTACGGCTGACAGCAGCAAACAATAATTTGTACGGCTTCTTTTGAACTCTCCAGAATATCATTGAAATGGCGCCTCAATCAAGCAAACCCTCCGGAATGAATATCTCTCTGAACCCCAGATGAAATAGACGTCTATGAAGCTCTGTAATTTCTTCTGGATGAAGAAATCTCACAACTGGCAGTAAATCGGGTGATATCTCACACCCTCTGAACTGATTCGATGGAGATGGCTCGTTCTCCAAGGAATTTCGAGATGAAACCCTAAGGTCTCCGTTCTCAGAAAAAACTGATCAATTTTCAACAAGTCAAAATATGCATAATGCTCAATTCCCAAGGCAAATCCACTCTTATGCTGAAAAGTGCGATTTCCTTAAAGATAGGGTTTTATTAAAATATTGACTTTTAATTCTTTTATTATTTTCAATAGTCTCCGTCAAATATTTTAATATTAATTTAAATGTCCATTTGGCCCCTTCTGATGATGGGCGCACCCCTCAAGACAAATCACTTAAGTTATAATTTAAAATTATAACTTTATATTATAATCATTAATTAATTAATATTTAATCAATGCAATTAAATATTAATATTTCTCCCGTTACTCATCCGATTCCTGTTCCGTCTGAAGCTGACGAACTCTGAAGTGATTCTGGATGCCGCCAAAGCCATACTGCTAAAAATAGCAGGGGTCCCACACTGCCTGCCAGGAACTGCTAAAAATAGCAATTCTGCAACAAACGTCCGAATGAGCCCGAACGAAAGCCAATTGATCAATACTGCCAATCTGACGCTGAGCCAAGCTCCAAAACGACCCTCTAACCACTCTATCAGCCTACGAGGGTCTCCTGATAGGCCAAACTTACGAACTCTGATGCTCGTCAAAAATGGGGAGATGACAGGATCTTCTCAGGATCCATCCGTACTTCCCCTGCACTGATAATATGGCCTAAGAATAACAACTCAGTCAACCCCAAATCACATTTGGATTCCTTGGCATACAAGGACTCCCTCTCCAAAATGCTGAGTACTGTATCCAAATGAGCCAAGTGCTCCTGCCATGTCCTGCTATAAACCAAAATATCATCAAAGAAGACAAGTACATATCTCCTCAAATGTGAATGGAAGACCCTGTTCATGGTGGACTGGAATGTCGCTGGAGTGTTGGTTAGCCCAAACGGCATAACCACAAACTCAAAGTGTCCACAATGACAGCGAAAAGTGGTCTTCTCAACATCCTGCTCACAAACTCTGATCTGATGATATCCCGATCTCAAGTCTATCTTCGAGAAGTAACAGGCACCATGGAGCTCATCTATACGGGGTATGGGATATTTGTTTTTAATAGTCCTCTTATTCAGGACTCTGTAATCAATGCACATACGAAGTGTACCATCTTTCTTCTTCACCAGAACCACTAAAGAAGCAAATGGTGATTTACTTGGTCGAATGTGACCCATAGCAAGCAGCTCCTTGATAGTCTTCTCTATCTCATCCTTAAGCCGCTTTGGATGCCTATAAGGAGTAATCATGATGGGCTTGGCGACCTCCTCAAGCTCTATGATGTGCTCAATACCCCTGTCTGGAGGTCTCCCTGGTGGAATATCACTGAAAACCTTCCCATGCTTAACTCTCAACTGCTGAATGTCAGGATGATATTCGGTCTTATGCTGTCCCTCCTGTGTAGGTGTCAAAGTGCACTTGGCAACCCACTCAACCATGTCATGACGCATAAGTCTCTCCATCCGTCGGAAGGAAATAGTCCTGATGTTGCTGTCTTGGATGGCCTTCAGGATATGAGTCTTTCCATCCACATTGAACTGGATCTCCATGTCTTTGAGACGAACTGTAACTTCCTCAAGGGAATGAAGCCACTTCATGCCCAAAACTAAATCAATATCCCCCATATTCACCACATAGTAATCCGCCTTGAATTCATAATTATTCAGACGCAAAGGAAGATCCTTAATCATACGGTCACATCTGAGTGTGTAACCATCAGCCACCTTAACCCGAATGCCTTCAAACTCCTCGGTTATGAACCCACGCTTCTCAACAAATCTGGCATCTATAAAATTATGGGTGGCACCTGTGTCTAAAAGGGTGATAACCTTTTGACCAGCCAAAACTTCACGGACTTTGAAAGATCCCTCCTGCTGAATGCTAGACAACCGTGCCTCCTGGATTTGGAGCTCTGACTCTGCCCCCGCCTTAGGCTCTGAAGCCTCTGATTCTGACTCCTCAGAACTCTCCTGCTGTTTGGAAGTCTCAAATTCCGAATCGTCATAATAAGCCCACATAACTCTATTGGCCTTACCCTTAAGCCGCAAAGGACAATCATGGTTAGCGTCGTAGGGACCCTTGCAGTAGAAGCAAAGCTTCTTCCTGCGCAAATCATTAAGTGTCTCACAATCCAAGGGTGTTGCTGATTTCCCCTTTGAATCACTCCTAAAATCAGATTTCTCCTTATTTTTATTGAATCCCTTGTTGTCCTTAAAGGAAGAAGTATTTTTGGAATTGAACTTGCTAGATGGGGCTGCAAGTTCCATGCTGCGTGCCTTCTTCATCGCTTCCTGTAACGAAGAAGGATCAAATGCTTTGATCCAACCTCTCAATGGTTCCAACAATCCCTCCATGAAAAGCACAACTAGACGCCTCTTTGATATATTGGGAACCATCACGAACAATTGCTGGAAATCTCCTATGTAGGCCTCCAAACTACCAACCTGTCTCAACTGGGCCAAATCTCTGAAGTAAGACTCAGGATCCTTCTTGTCGAACCGTTCCACCAACCTGTCTACGAACTCCTGGTAAGTGGTGATACGATGATGCTGAAGTGTCACCATCCCGTGATGCCACCAGTCATAAGCTGCCCCCTCAAGATGCAAAGTAGCATATCTAATAGCATCCTCCTCAGCCATGGGACGCAATGTGAGGAAGGTATCCAACTTACTGATCCAGGCCTGTGCTGTGACCTTGTTGCTACTGTCAAACATAGCTAAAGTGAGTCTGTTTGTGGCGTGCTTCAGATCACTATTATAATGTCTAGGCCTCCAATCTTGTCTATTCTTGTAGTGCTTTCTCCTTTGTGTGAGAAATCTATCAAAAGTAATTCTCTCTCTGACCTCCGGGGACAATAGCTCCCACTCATCGTTCGCTGCCATAAGAGTATCAGTGAACACTCCCTCAGGCTCCTCATCTGCAATAGCCTCATCAGGCTCCTGTCTCATAAAAGTAGGTCGGGTAGGCCTGTCTGCTGTCCGTGAAACAGTCCTAGGTGCTCTCCGTGAACCTGCATCACTCCTGTTCTCGTCACGACATGGTGACGGTCTCCTCGGTGTACCTATCCTCTGTATCGCCGTGGTCAACTGTTGTAAGAAATCAGTTACCTGCTACTGACCTGTCCGTAAATCTCTGAGAGTCTATCTGACCTCTGCATCATCATCACGAGGATCTTGAGGAACCTCTGTTCTGTTAGCCATGGAACCTGGCTGCTTGTTCAATTCCCGTGCCCTGTCAAACAAAGCTCTTCTACGAGTATAATATTTGTGAGGTCCAACCTCTTGTGGCTGCATAAGAATTCGCAAACCCTCAGGCTGGTAGGAAACCGCTCTGATACCACTGTGAAGAACCCTATTGGCTCTACTTCAACCCCAATTGCCAAATCTGATGTGTTTGTGTTTTTGCTTGTTTTTCTGAGTGTTTTGATTTTTTTGTGATTTTTGCATATACAGATAAGGATGCGATTTTTAAAGAAAATGCTTGCATAAATTAAATAAATTACTACAGTGCTGAATATGATAGAATCTAATATATATATTGATGCCAGAATGTTTATTGATCATCCACACTGATTACATCTAAGATCGGATAACATGCAAAATAAAAGCAACGACTTTCATGCTGAAAAACCTGGTTATTGCAGCCGCCTGTGATGCTGATGAAATGGTACGGCCATCATAGAATAAATGATATCCCTCTGTGAAAAATACACAAGACCTCTAGAAGATCAAGGCGCCACCTCAGGAAGCAGGAACCAGCAAAAAGGGCAAGGCGTTTTTGCCTGAAGAGAAGGTACGGCCTTGCAGCAAGAGGTATGGCCCAAAGACCAGCAATTAATTAATTCGTACCACCTTGGGAACTGTGCTTGGTGTATAACAAAATCAGCCCCTCAAGAATATATCTCTTCCCAGATGAATAATGATCAAACCCTGATGAATACTTCCCAATAAGCTCTGCAATAACTTCTGAATGAAGCTATTTCATTGACAGGCAATAAATTAGCTGATATCTCACAACCTCTGAACTGCAACATTGAAGATGGCTCGTTCTCCAATGCAAATAGACAACTGAAACCCTTGGCTCCGTTCTCTGAAGGAAGAAGTGACAAAATCGATTTTCATAACATAATGCTTTGAGTTTCTCTCAAAGAAACTTATATTTCCTCAGTTGGGTCGATTTCTCTCAAAAAGCATCATTTAAAATAAACTTGAAATTTCACTTTTAATTATTCAATAGTTGGATGCCCCTTTTTAATTAAAATAATTAATTAAAAATGGCCCCTTCTTCATGATGGTCGACCCCCTTTAAATAAATCACTTAAGTTATAATATTAAATTATATTATAACTTTATAATATTAGCTTCGACTTAATTAATATTTATTTTGACAAATAAATATTAATCTCTTTCAATATAAGTCCGATTAACGAACTATATGAAGCCGGATGATAAGTGACTGAATCTGCATATGACCAGACCATACTGCTAAAAATAGCAGGGGTGCTCCGCTGAGTGTCTCCACTTACTAAAAATAGTAAGTCAAGCAACTGATGTCCAAACGACTCCGAACGAAAGCCAAGCTGAATGATTCTACCAACTGAAGCCAAGCCAAGCCTCAACAAGACCCTCTATCCACCCTATCAGCCTATGAGGGTCACATAATAGGCTAATCTCAAGAATTGAGAGATGTCAAATTGAAGGGGACATTACAGTTGGTGAAGATTGTTTAGAGAAGTTTTATCATGTACTTGGTACCAAAAAAATGGCTCACCTTAAGTTATTTGGTCTATACACATCATTAAATTTACTTTAATTATTTTTTTATTTTTAAATTTTTTAATTCATGAATTTGGGCATCAACCAAGCTAGCTAGTGGGGCCACAAATGAGGGACCCCATCCCCTGCATTAACACACATGGTCCAAACTCTTGGGGGTTTGAATCTGAATGGCAACAACACTAAATTTTAAACAGTGCACCATGCCCTTAACAACTAATTCTTTCTAGAATTAATAAATTATAAAAGTGTGCAAAGACATTTTATTTATGGACCAAAGCCACACAAAAAGTTGTAATTTATATTTAATTAGAGAAGAAGGTGGAAAAAGTCATGCAACATCATCCGCTATAATAGAAAAGAAAAAGTAAGTAATTAGGTTAATATTGGAAAGCATATCTATTTTTGTTCAAAGATTGTCATACAAGGTTTTGGGAATGTTTTTGGAAACCTAATTCTTCATTATTGAATTCTATAATAGTCAACTAGCATTGGATGGAGCAATTTTGTATTGAACACTATCTATAATATAAATCTTTAATCACTCCTAGATTCTCTATATTGTGTATTCATTGTGATTACTATTCCATTTGATGTTCTCTGGTAGTGTGATTTTTGATAGCAAACAATCAAAGATATTAAATTCTTTTTGGTTGTGAAACCTTATGTGAATGATGAATTTGTTATGATATATGCGATTTCATTATTCAACCCTACATGCAACTCAGCGGTGGATCTTGTTATGATAGATACAATATTCATTTTAAAACCTGATTTGCACCCCCGTGCTACATATTTTGCAAATTATGGAAAAATAATTGATGAATTGAGGATTTTCACTAAATTTATTGCTTATAGAATGGTATCCTTTCCCCTTATCAATTTGGAAAACTTATGAAATTGTAGTTTATTTTAGTAATAAATATTTTGTTTGAGCATGAATATTTTAGTTCCTTGCAATCTACTTAGAAGTTTGTGCATGTCTTTGTGATTCCAAATAAAAAAAATTTATTGCATGAAGTGCTTAAATGCTATTTTGGCTTAAGCCTAGTGCAAAGGCCCAAAAATATTGTTGGAAATATTGTTGTCATTGATGTTAAAGGAGCATAGTCATTGTCAAAGAAGGAAATAAAGAAGGTGGGCCGACCAATGAGTTATTTTGCTTGAATTATAACTTATTGCAAATGTTGGCCGACTCAATTTGTCTCATATTGGTGCCCAATTTATGGCACCCATATTTTGTAAAATCACCCCTCTTTGAAATGGGATGACCCCTCTTTGGGATGATCCCTATTTGTATGTGGCTTACCTTCCTTGAGAAGGCCGACCCTATTTGGTGAAAAGGCATGATTGGGGTAGAAATAGAAGTTCAAGTGGAGGTTAGAAAGTAAGCAATAAATGCAATATCATTGAAAAATGTAATGTCTCCATTTTCGATCATGATAACATCGAATGTAGCTCTGTCTTTCTCGATGATCGTCAATCATGCCAGAAGGGTTATTTGATGTTCCAAGGAGCTCTAGAGTATTTTGGCACTATTAGATATCATCTTTGTTCAAGGTTTTGTATTTTTCGCAACTTCAATTGTTGGTGTGGGAAATATTTTAATAATTAAATAATTAATGAAGTTGTCAAAAAAGCATAGAGTAGAAGGCAACTTAAATTAATTATTTTAATTATTAAGTAAAAGTGACTAATGGCCGAAAAAGTTACATATTTTAATAAAGTCACTTTTAAGTGGTTTTGGAATCTCATTTTAAGTATGCTTGGTTTATTTTATATACTGGATTTTGGAGAGCTTCTTGAGGAGCTGAAACTCTAGAACGAAAAACCCTAAGGGTAAACTAGTTACAGTAGCGGGGAGACCTATCTTAGCTGGATGCAGGTAGAATCATGCAGGTTTTTCACAACTATGCATCAACGTTTGAAGATTCAAAATTTTTGTCTCTTTCAGAGACAAATTTTAGAGTTAGTTGATTTTATGCATTTGAGGGAAAAAATTGAGTAAATAAATTACTAATTTTAGTAAATAGCCATACCAAGGCAATTGTACCAGTCACCAGAATATAGTGGTAGGTCTAGTAGATTTTATCAAAGATACTGTGGGGAACTTTAAGATTGTCCTACCTTCTCCAATCTTAGTTGCGGCTTATACTAAGGGAGATGTATATCAGTTAACACAAGTTGCAAGCATTTGGGGAAGCATGCCGTACATATTATCTTGTAGGGAACAAAGATAAACTTCTATAGCCGCCAATCATATCTAAGTGATAATTTCAAGGAAGTCAAGGAGCATGGTGTGAGTGTTGGGCATGATTTTTGGGAGCCGCCAATTCCTGCAGTTAGCTCCTAAAGCCATTGCTAAGTTTGAAATCTTAATTTATTTACTAGAAAGGAGCCACATCATTTTATTTTTAATTCCAACCACTTCCCAAAAGAGTGAAATAATAAGAGTCATGGTGACAAAATGTACAAGGAATCAGGTGAATGGTTTTAGACACCGCCACTGTTGAGTTAGAGATCTGGTGCTAAAAAAAGTACAAAGAAGCTGCTAGAGGGAAGAATGAAAAACTATGTTACAAATATATTAAGGGAGACGTGGATTAATATGGTCAGCATTGGAACAAGGATTACGTGGCATGGAAAAAGTTAAAAAGGAGTTGAAATTCCTTGATGCCCCTTCTTCTATAGTTGCCTCCCTATTTGATAAGGCCACAACATCTTTGGAGGAATCCTAGCCCTTATGGGAAGCGATTAATATTTTATAGTTGCTGCCGTATATTGCCTTTGCCTAGCGAAAGAGGACTTCACTGTCATACGATTATTTTATTGCAAGAAAATTCAGAGGCTTGGGCCGTACAAACTTTAGGGGTGCAAATATCAGGTCAGAAATATTTGATAATATTTGTTGAATATAGTCAAACTTGGAATTATTTCCAAATTAATTGGTAATCTTAGCAGCAATATTAAAACTGAGATTTATTTAGTTGCAATTTGTAATCCATTGAAATTCTGAAAATATTAATTGAAATGGTATTGCTTACCATATATGTTGCTATATCTTTGAAATTTTATGAGCAAACAACATTATGGATGTTCTGTTCAAAGAAAATTCTCAATCTATCGAAAAATACGCTGAATACCCACTCAAAACAGCAGTAGAGCAACCGTTAGATGAAATGCTTGAGCACCTGAAGTCACGAAATTGAAATTTTGTTTGCATACAAAATTTCTTGGGGATATTTCAGTGGAATCAGAGCAAGAGATCTTGCTAGCCGATGGGTTTTAATGCCAAATTTTAATAGCAGAAAATTCTTATCAGTTTTGGGGTTTTCCAGCTGTTTGCTTGCATGCTAATGGCTTCAGGAGATAGGGAAAGATCATTGTTAGTTTGCTTCTAGTAAGTGACCAACACTTATCCAAATCAGTTGCAATTGAGTTTTGGTTATTTAAATAAGGAAGATGAAGTCCATGCAGGACCTCATGACAGAATCAATGCAAAATTTCCAAAAATATGATAAGAATTTACCAAAATTTCTAGAGCATCTTGAAGTGTTAAAATCTCTTTTTTTAGATGAAAAGAAAGCAGATGCAAAGGAAAAGAATTATTCTAGTATATCTAAAAAGAAGGCAGCATGAATGAACTTAGAAGACAAAATCTTTGCTTCTCATGCAAAGGAACCGGAAGCCTAATCACCAATGCACAGGTAAAATGGTGAAGAGGTTAGAGGAAGAACAAATAGTCATAGGAGGAGAAGTTGGAAAAGATATACACGAGGTGAAATTTGTTCCTGATGGATATGATGCTTCTAAGAATGAGGATGAAGCTAGTTCTTCAAGTGCTTCTATTAAAGAAGTAGAGTACATTTATCTTCACGATAATGACGAGAACGAACAATCTGCTGATTTGGAGTTCAATAAATCAGCAAATAGGGAAGTATGGACAAACAATCAAAAGAATGAATTCCACAATGTTTCCTTCCAGTAGGGTTAATACAATGGGCTTTAAGAAAAAAGAGTCACTTGTTGCTTTTACAAGTGAGGGGTACACGAGTCTCTATGTTGGTGATATAGAGATTGTTATTGATAAGCCTTGAGAGGAGGAGACAGATAACTTTGATGATATTGGGTTTGTGCGTAATGCTATCGAATCATTCTTGGGATTTGCAAGGCATCAACTAGTGAGACAATTGATTTTGATGATGGTATGGTTCCTACAAATGAAAGAAAATCAGAAAATGTAGTGTTTGGGAGCCCAAGTCACTTTGATGAACTTGATCAAAGACCTCTAATGGTGCAAGATTCGAAGGACCAATTTGTGGTTATAGAAGAGAAGGTTGTGCAAGTGTTAAGAAGGGCAGATAATACTCATAAATACGTTGAATATCTCATTTGGAAAGCCCAAATTGAGGAGAGACAAAAAGGAGTTGCAAGTGGACTCACTCTTACACAATTGCACATGAACAAAGAAGCATTAGAAATGATGAAATCCGATTACCTACAATTGCTCATTGATAGGGATCTTGCTACCAAGTTTACTGAAGATAAAGAAAGTGAGGCTGATGAACTTTGCTTCCAGTTAAGTATGGCTCACTTTTCATTATACAAATCAGAAAATCCTATTTCTATTGCAACCACACCTAAGGAACAAGAAAGTAATACAAGGATTATGGAGTCGAGGAAAATAGTTGAAGGGATTGATGAACTCCATAGGGGTGAAATATTGCATAATGATTCCAGCATTCCTCATATTAGGGGGATTCAGTATGTTGATACAGATTGGAACCCACATCAAGAATATGAATTCTTGAATCTTGAGGATCAATTTTTATGTGAAAATGCAGTTTGCAGCCATGAGGAAGATGCTATAACAGGTAATGAAGGCAGTTTTGAGCGTGATACACTTCATGGAATGGTTTTCCATGTCCTCAATTCATGTATTCATAATTTTTCGGTTTTATTCATGTTTCCTTTATTTATTTTTCTTTTTGGTTCAACTCTATTGATGGTGGATGACATATAAAAGTAAATCTTCCTTACTTGGATGTTGATGCCGATGCTGATGCCGATGCTGATGCCATTGCCCATGTCCTCGCTCTCTGCTACAACATGATGCATAACAAATATCTGAAGGAAGCAGCTATGGGTTCGATATTTATGATATTTAAATCATATCTACCGGTCACGTCAATAATTCTGCTTTTTGGTTCAACTCCTTTAATGGTGGATGACCTATAAAAGTAAATCTTTCTGCTTTTTGGTTCAGCTCCTTTGATGGAGGATGATGTATAAAAGTAAATCTTTCTACATTTTGGTTCAGCTCCTTTGATGATGGATGACATATAAAAGTAAATCTACCTCCAACTGGAAATTGAAGTCTATGGGGACAATTGTTTCTATCTTTTTGCATCGGGCTAATACAATATTGACCATTGATCCACGAAGATAGCTGATCCGGTTCAAATAGGGAACACCTTCAGCATAATAAATAAATTAATAAGTAATTCTAATTAACACAAATCAATAAGTAAATTCTAATAACCCTTGATCTTATGTATTTTAATTATCTTCCTTAATTTCTTAAACAAAATTATTGTTTAGTAGCCTATAACTACATTTTTACACATTTTACAAATCAAACCTAGATTCACATTCTCATGAACATTACAATTCAGTATACTCTAGTAGTGTTTTTTAGATAATAATAATCTATATAATCTAATATCCAACATTTAAATCAACCTTATAATTCAAATATTACATCCATTTTATAGAGTGGATTTTTAAAAATAAAATAAAAATCTTCTACATGTTCTTTCCTGTGTTTGTGGAATTTCTTATTTGTTTTCTTACACAACTGTGTGTTAGTACATCTCATACTAGTGGGATCAAAAGGCTGAATTGCTTTGTTGTGCAAACAAGCTATTCTTGAGGAATGTAAATCCGTGGACTATGCATGATATACTTTGCTTTTTTGGGTAGTAGATTTAGATATATGAATATCCAGTTGATGTTACCTTATGAACTTAAAAGTAGAAAATTGAAGACAAATTGTGAACCACGTTGAAAGGCAGCTGAAATTTAAGATGCATCATTTGACTCTGAACTTATGATCCTTCTGATAGTTTACAATAATTTAGTCGATGCAATTTGTTTCTTGGTCCTTTGTGCACACTCTCAAAGCCATTTGATGACATAATGAGTTTAAAAGTTTATTTTATCATCAATAGCAGTAATTTCATCAGTGTGTTTTGTTTCTTGATCCTTTACACATACCTTAAATGCATTTTGAATCTCTTAAATATAATAAACTTGTGATTTGATGTGTTTTTCCTTTTTTTTCTAAATTTTGCAGCAATGGCTGGAAAATTTGCCAGATTAATCAATGCCGAGAGTCTTATCTTAACCCACTTTGGCGGAAAATTCACTACTGTAAGCTTTTTATTTCTCAAGATTGATCTCTAGTATATTGATCTTTTTGCATGGCATTAAATCTGTCTTTGATTTTATGCAAATAGGCTAATCGCATAGAGAAGTCAGTGAATGCTGCAAAAAAGGCATTTGGAAAAGCTAATGTGTTGGCTGCAAGTGATTTACTTGCGGTGACAATTCAGTTACCGGATGATGATGACCATGTGTAATATTCTGTGCCTACCAAAAGCTACAGGATGCATTGAACTTTGAGGAAGCTTTTACTATCATCACAACTATCTATCTTGGACTGTATACAGAGAAAGTTGTTGCAAATGTGGGCTGATTGTTGCAATCAAAATAATTAAGGGATTCTTTGCTTGCAAGTTTCTCAATTATAAACTGATCTCAGCTTGACCGAATCAGAGGCATAGAAGGGATTGCTTGTACAACAATTTTTTATCTTTACTTGAATTGATATATTCTTTAGGGAGGGATCCTTAAGAAGGGGTTCTATGGAGCCACTGCAGGAACTATTTTTATGGAGTAGGGGTCCCGTGAGAAGGAGAAAATTATGCTAAAGGATAAAATAGAATTTTGTGCAACAATATGAGCTGCCACTTTTTAGATTTTAGATTTGAAGGGGTGTCTTTAGGGTGGTGCAAAAGTTTCCTCTAAAATTTTGGTCACATGTCATTCATCTATAATTTTTAAAATTCATGTCAATAATTTTTTCATTTACCTATATAATTGTAAATTTAGTATTATGTATTTCTAAAAACTAATTATGAGATCACCAGCTTCCTAAAATTTTGGAGCTTAAAGTTTTAAGTTTGCTCATTATTAAAAAATCCACGAGACCCCATGCTTACAAAAGCTTCTAAAAATTCTTAGCAACCCCCATTGAAATGTTTTAAGAAGTCCACCTCTAGTGGACCACAACCTTAATGAATGTTAGAAATGAATATTGAAATTTGCATAAATGGGGCTGTAAATTCTAAATTCTTGCTTGTGGCTTATAATTTATTGGAGAAACAACTGTACCATGAAGATGTTCTCATTAAGCATGTATAAAGCCAAATCCTATGCAAGTACGATAACTACGAGTAACAGAACGTTTTACCAAGGGTAGTGAGGCTTGATATTCATTCATTACTTTTGATATTGAATGCCTCAAGGGAAGAAAACTTTGAAATATCAACAGTTACTAATCTTCATTAAGCGATACAAGGGTAATCAAAAGATGAACATGTATGCTATAAACTAGAGGCACAGTAATTTGGAAGGTGCTGCTATACACGGTCTTGGGTGTCATTTAAATTTGTGGACAAAGCTACAGACAGCATGCTAGGAATGCATGGAGTGCTTCTACCCACTCTGCATTCAGAACTCAAGCTAATTACTCTGAAGAGCAAGGCATATTTATGGAGTCAGGTTTCTAATTTTGTTGGAATGGAGACTTACCTCAAAAACAATTGTTACAACTGGAATTTCCATTTGTGAATAAGAAGTGCAAAGATTGAACATAGCAGTCTCAAAATGTAATGGATTCCCTTGATTTTTTTTATTTTTTTATTTTTGGCTGTTTGAGTTTGTTTTGATGATGTTTGCTTGGTATTTCATGTGCCATTCATTATTTCAACATGCTAAATGAGTAGATAACATATATGCAGGAAATAACATAGAAAAACTCGCTTGCAATGAATATTTTCAGGTTTGCATTGCTCAGAAATTAAACAGAAAATTTCAGACTTGAACAAGTTCATTTCAAACTAAGAAAATTACAATCAGATCTGGTTTTTGAAGCTCATATCAGCAAATAAAGATCTTCAACTTGCAATGGCTTTCATCAAGGAGAATGACCATTGAACCCATACATATTCAGTGCCATAATCACTCTTCCTAAACCCACTATGGCAAAAGGCAGACCATAACATAACAGTCCCAAAATTCTGGAAATGTACCTTAGCTGTGGCGCCACCCAGAATAGGGCGATTTGCTCTATTAAATCAATTTTTGGTCAATAAATTAATGTGCATGCATGCCTTGAGTCGCCTAGAATAGGAGCATTTGAATAGCCAATACCTAGATCACAAATACAAGCCAATAAGAATATATTAATGGCATACCATATTCAGGCCCTCTCACAAACTGCCTAGAAAACCATTGAAAATCATCTCAAAATCACTCCCAAACAAGCCAAAATGATGCCAAGCCTTCACACACCAAAAACCATTGACAACACATCAAAAATACTCAAATATCTTCATGACTTCTTGACTGAAATTGAAACTATGAAGCTCTGAAGCGATCCTTGAATGGAACCACAGCCCAACCAGATAGCGTAGGTTTTTCACTACTAAAACCAGCTCTTGATTGAAGAGGGTTTTCATTCTCAACAATGAACTACAGACCCCTGGGGAAATTCTAGCAACATCTTGTTATGCATCCACTTTCAACATACTCAAATGAGGCTCCAAATGAGAGTTATATTCTCTCAATGAGAAATTAGGGCAACAAGATTTGAAACTTAGCTTCTCTCCAAAAAGCTAGCCCCTTTTTGCCTTTGATTTTATTAAAATTTCATTTTCAACCTTGCTTTTAGCTTCCTTGGGCGTCCCCCTTATCCAACATTCTATTTTGCTTTTGATGCTTTAAAAACACTTAAGTTCATCAACTAGGTATCAAGGTACAAGTTGATGTTCCCTCAGACCCCCATCATAAAGTTATAAAATAACTTTATTAAAATATTTCAAGAGAGGAAAAACCCATATTAAAATAATCAAAACCTTAGCATACCAACACCCAAACTGAAATGACACTACTGAAAGTAGCCTGGCTAGGACCAGTTTCCAATAATAAATTTATTATTTTCAGTAACTACTAAAAATAGCAAATACGTTGAAAATTCAAATTGGTGTGAAAACAGATATGCAAAGCGATTTACTATAAATAGTAAGTGTTGGACTCAACCCCCTGCTAAAAAAAGAAAGTCCACCAGAAACTCCAAAAACCTCCACATAAAGGACTAGAACTAAGTTCCCTTACCAACTATGTTTAGATTACAAGAATTATGGAATAAGCTAAAGGATATAACCACAACTCAAAGGCTAGGAGGGGATATTACAGTCCTCCCTCCCCAAAGATTGCTTTCCCTCAAGCAATCGCAATGTTGGATGCTGTAAAATCTGCCCACTCTCTCAAGTAGCATCTTCAATTGGTAAGTCCTGCCACTTCACCAAATACTTTGTGATCACTCTCCTCCTAACGGTCCTCTCCTTGAAATCAATCACTGCCTCTGAGTAAGCTCCAACTTACTCTCCTCATCCAATGGGGACAACACTGTTGAAGGTTGTCACATTGTGTCTAAGCGCCTTCTTAAGGCGCGATACATGAAAAACATTGTGCACTCTACTCTCCTTAGGTAACTCAAGTTCATAAGCTACCTCTCCAACTCTCTTGGTGACTTTGAATAGACCATAAAATGATGGTTTCCACTTCTTTGCTCCACTCTTCTTGAGAGTGGACTGTTTGTATGGTTGCAATCTAACATAAACCATGTCACCCACTTCAAACTCTCTCTCTATGTGGTGCTGATCAACGTACAACTTTTACTAATTGTGTGTATGCTGAATATTTTCTCTCAACAATCTCATTATGTCTTGACTCTCTTGCAAGAAATCCTTAGCTTTAGGCACGCTACAATCACCAAATAACAAATCAATGAAGCTCGATGCTTGGTAACCATACAAAGCCATGAAAGGTGACATCTTAATGGACATGTGGAATGTGGAGTTGTAACAAAACTCCCCCAAGTGCAACCATTTAACCCATGCCTTTTGTTGTTCTGAAACATAGTTTTGAAGGTAGTCTTACACCTATTTGTTGACTATTTTAGTTTGACCATCTGTCTAGGGGTGGTAACTAGTGCTTGGAGTCAACTCGGTACCACATAACTTGAATAACTCCTGCCAAAAAAAGCTCATAAACTTGTTGTCCCTGTCATTTATGTTTTTTGGTGCCCCATGAATTCTAACACCTCCTTAAAGAACAAATCTGCCACCTATAACACTATATATCCTGTTGATATGGCAAAAAAATGGACAAATTTGGTCAAATAGTCTACCACAACATAAATACAATCCTTCCCTTGCACCTTGGGAAGCCTTG
>VDFB02322083.1:17788920-17824873 GCA_007258455.2 Sequoia sempervirens | reverse complement strand
TGCAATCATGTGAGATAACATATAATTCTACCAATGATTCAATAAGAGTTAGGGGCCATATATATATATGGCAATCCATTTGAATAGATCATTTAAGAAATCAAGAATCGATAGTGCTATTCCCATAGTCCACCATGATGGGGTTGGAGAGGAAACATGTTAGGGTGCCCTAACTTCATCACATCTAAGCCCAAGAGTGCAGAGTAACCATACTCAATCCCTTGGACCCAAGGGGCAGGAACTCTTGTCCATCCTGCATGAGGTGGGCTACTTAGAAGGGGAAGAGCACCTGCATCCCTAATCATTACTCCTCACTAAGACGCCCTAACTTCACCATATCTAAGCCCAAGAGTGTGTAGTATCCATAATTGACCCCTTGGCCCCAAGGGGCAAGAACTCTTGTCCATCCCGTATGAGGTGGGTTACTTAGAAGGGGAAGACGCACCTGCTGACCTTATTGAGGTTGCTCCCTAACCCTTTCATGATTGCTTATAGGAGATTCAAATAAATAAATGATTATAGAGATTAATTACTATCATCACAAAGAATTGATAGGCTATATATTCCATTATAAAATATAGACAGACTGTAAATATATATATATATACTCAATCTTCTTATTATCTTGCATACCGCAATTTAATAATGTGCTGTAATCTACTGATATTTCTAATCTGATTGATATATTAAAGTTGCAGATTGCTCGATCTTCTAATAGATGTCGATAGAACTTTTGTTCCCTATTTGATGATTGATTGGCAATTATATACATATATATATTCTATATAGTTATTCCTTTATTTATATTGATTGCTATTTATATATATATATATCTATATATATAATTATTCTTTATTTATATTGATTGATCTTTGTATATATATATATATATATATACATTTAAATAATTATTCTTTACTTGTATTGAATGGTATTCATATATATATATATATACATATAAAATTATTTTTCATTTATATTCTATATTTACCTCCCAAATATGTACTTGCAGCGACAGTATTTATATCCAGCAGATATCTCATATTTTATTTCCTTATTTTCTTTTTCCGGATCACACTTTATTCATCCTTCCCTTTTTTTTATACCTTCTACAAATGGATCAACCCCCTTTTATAACCCACAAGGTGGAGGGGTCATGTCTTTTAGTTATGAAAGGATACATTATTTCCCTTCATGACCACGTGGTTATCTTTAACTAAACATTACCAAGCAGCCACCGTTTTGAAACAATAATCATGATCGCTGCTTTCCTTTTCTCACATAATCGCTGGTCTTTGAATATTAATTATTGCATTATTAGTTATCGCTGCATTTAGAATTTGCTGATAATCGCTGCTCCTTCATTTGTCTAATATTAATCGTTATAGTGGTCGGGATTCTTCATTATGGGAACATAGACAACGTACCAGTCCCTGTACCCAAAATTTCCGGTGAATCATTTACATACGAAATAGCCATCTCCTTATTCATTTAACTCACGTACCCTAATTTGATTGGTGTCCCCGTCTCTGCACGAGTACCAGTACCATGTGTCTCCCGGCAACTATGTTAATCGTTGCTGCTCATGAAATGCCTCTTTGACTTGAGCGATTAACTTCTAAAAGGAGTCAGCCCATAAATAAAGTGTTAAGCATTATTTAATTCAAAATTTGTTAATAAATAATTACATATTGCTACTGTGTTCTGATTGGTAAGGTATGTTCCTTAACAGGGGCATGACATAATTATTGTAATAAAATATGATATCACAGAAGAACTGGTATATTCAAACTTATATATTTGTTTTGAAATCACCTTTTTTTATGAGCGATTCTTAGAATTTTGGATCCACATGTTGACTCTTTTATATTGATCCTTCTTTGTTATTCAATCTGGGATGGTTCTTATCTAATTGTCAGGGAGTTGCATTACTTAGTATTTTTGGATTTGTTTGAGTTTTGGTATACAACCCTATGTTGAGAATATTATTATAAACTTGACCTGTTTATTAAGATGTCAAGTCCTTTACACTAGTGTAACTAACACATTCTAAAAATCCTTTTTGTAGGCAAGAAAACAGAAGACATTAAGACAAGAAAATGCATTTGCAGAAAGTACACATGAGCTAGATGAGAGCTTTTATCACGAAGAATGTGACAAATTCAAGCAATTTAGGTGTTCAGATTTGGTACAACATATAGACAGAGGGACATTTCATGCCAGGGGCGTTTTTGTTGATGCTTCTCCGATCAATACTAACTATAAAGATTATTTTGCTTCAACTACTGGGAGCCACACTGCTTTTGCTCTTGCATTACAAGATGAAAGAGATAAAGTGCTAAACAAGAGAGAGAGTACTTACTATCACACCACAGAACTGCCTACCCATAGGAAGAATCAAAACAAAAATGGGATTCACTTAGCAGATGAGCACAACGTATCCACACATAAGTTGGAATTATTTGCATATCGCTCTGTGTTACAGGCTTTTCATGCCCAAGGTTCATTAACTTGGGAAAGAGAAATTTTACTGACCAATCTCCGTTTTGAATTGCATATTTCTTGTCAAGAGCACACATTTGTGCTAGAACAACTTGCATGTGGTGTTTGATGTAAAATTGTACAGTTCTCAATTGCATATATTGTACAAAATGTTCTCTCAAGGATTGCAATTAACAATCTTTGGAATTTGATTAAACACATGGAGACTTATTTTCCAAGAAAAAGCAAGTAGCCTTCTATGTGTAATGTCCTAGATCTTTATCAATGTAAAGAACAATGACAATACAATGCAATTCATATTTTTGTGTTCATGCCATGGTTATTCTTGAATTTTTCGTGTATTTCATATTATTTTCAATTTCTAGTTGGAATATAATAATATATTAATTGTTACTGTAAATTATGTAAACTATGCTCGAAAATACATGCTTCAAATTCTTAAGCCAGAACATGTTCTGTCCTCACAATAACCCATGGACTGGGAAAAAATGATTGTGCTTCATTCTGAATAATATTGACTCCTGTGTCAGGCAAGGTTGCTAGAAGACTGGTACTGGTACTTGGAGACACCGTATATATGTAGTTTGCTAAAAACAAAAAACAAAAAGAAATTTCAACTTCCATATGAAAATTATGTAAGGATGCTACTGTTTAAAATTCTATATGAAAAATTATGGTTCCTTTTGGTTAAAGAACTGATAAGGATGCTATTTTTCAAGGTTGGTTCTTGAAAATAGGATTTTGATGCAGTCCTGGTCATAGAAGAATATTTTGTGATATCACAGAAAATATCCGATCTCCTATCAGCCCGATATTTTCATGAAAAAATTGTGATATTTTCAAAAAAATTGTTGACTGCTATCTTGATTTAAGTTCTTTTAAAAATTTCTGATATTTTCAGATGTTTCTTGATATTATGTTATTATCTGATTTTTTCTCTTTAAAAAGTGACTGGTTTTCAGGGTTTCCCTAGTGCTAAACGATTTTGATATCTTTAGGATGGCCAAGGTATTTGATGAAGAGCAACCAAATCAAATTAGGTGTGAGCAGAATGTTGGACCTTCAACATCAGGAACTATATTGTATTCCTTTATGAGATTGTTTTGTGCTCTTTGTAAACTTTGCATCTTGTGTTATGGTGATATTAAGGGCACCTCTGTTTATTCATTGCTTTGTTAGAATTCATTACTGAGAGCAAATTGACATCTTTATTTGGGAGGACATATGGCCAGAGTTCCTTTGACTCCCTTGAACTTTTGAGCGTAGACTCTGTTGTACTCAGTGGAAGTGAGAATATGTGAGCTATGTCAGTAACCCTACACAGCTCTTGGGAAAGGTGTTATGATGGCAGTATGCTCTGAGCACCAGAGGAACCAGATCTCCGTTGTAAGCAATGGTTTAGGATATGCAGATGGTGGTGCGCTTGGTCTTCACGAGAAACAGAGTGCCTTGCTATTTATCCTATCTACCAATTTACAATATTGAACCATAGCATGAGGATTAAATGTCAACAGATCCCTTTGTAGTGGCTTTAAATTAGATTGGGAGGATAAAGGCCCTTATATTTTATTTTTTTGCAGTTAAGAGTGCTGTAACTCAGTACATGACTGAACTAAGTGATTGTAAGCAATCTGGTTTATACTGCATATGATCACATCCAGCTACTATAAGACAATCTAATCTATTTACCTTGTTCATATAAAATTCTTATGATCTAGCATCACTTCAGTATATATAACCCATTGCAAAAACATTAGGAACTGCACACCATAGTTGATCGTACTTCATAGCAGCTAGTCTCATAGGGATCCTCTTGCTTTGTGTGACTTTGTAGCTTGACATTTGTAGTTAGTAGCGTGCAATTTATTTTTAGGGTTCAAACTTTGAAGTCAAACTATGTAGTGATGCACAATGCAATGTGCACTATAATTAACAATCTCATAATTAATGAAAAAAATCCATATTTCAATATTCATGGTGTACACTTTTGTTTGCTTTCACTCTCACTTTCTTTGCAATTAGGATGGCATTAAATGTAAAACATCAATTATTTTCTAAGTTGCCGGTTCTGGTATGGGATTGGGCATGGGTATGCCGGTACGGTGATTTTTTTCCTGAAATACAGTACGTTTGGGTATGGCTGTATATATATATATATATATGCAAAAAATTTAAAAATATACAAAATTGTAAATACATTTGATAGTATGATATATTATACTTCATCAATTCATCATTGAATCATTGATCAATGGTAGTGATAAAGATAAATGCCAATTGATAGTTCAAAATTTCAATATTATGTCATATATCATATATGTCTAAAGTCACGATTCAAATGGAGATCATTACAATTACAAACTTACAATGATAATAGGGATTTGACAATAAACCATCTAGTTATTACAATATTGGATTAATGTCAATGTTTATACTGAAATAAATATTTTATAAATCCACTAAATTGACAAACAACATTTAAGAAGCTGATAATGAAATAATACCTTTGAAATTAATTTGAAACCCAAGCTAAAATAGATCACAATCTGCTGCAACAAAAAAGGATGATCCTAATTGATATATGGCTCAAACTCAGAATAGGTATGGTCTGAACAAACTGACAAATAAGTTGTACAGAGGTGTTTAGATGCATCAAATTAGTCAATGATAGGTTGCAACCCTCCTAGAAACTCAGATGCTTCTTCCATAAATTGTTACAGAATATTGCACCATAGGAAATTAACAATTTTTGCACAAGAATATTAATTTCAATGATTCAAATTAACATTTTCTGCTTGGTAGCACCATGGGAGTGCCCTAGGAGTGCCTGGGAGTGCTTGGGAGTGCCTTGGGAGCACCCAAGAAGGACCCACAGAGAATCCTGGGCTGCCTGGGCACTCCCAGGCGCTCCCCAGGCTGCTCCCATACCCAAATGCTCCAGGAGCGGGCACGGGGTCTGTTTTTGAAGAACCCGGTAACATAGGTTATTTTCAATGATACATGAGAAGGCATCCTCAAGGGTTTTCAGCTGTTCTTGTACTTTAAATGTTTTAGGGATGTGGGGATGCTTCTGGAATGTCTCCCAGCTGCCTCCTATCCTCGCTGCCTACTTGGAAATGTCCCTAAAACCCAGCTGAAAACCCTCTCTTATCCTGCCTACTTGGAAATGTCCCTAAAATAGTTGTCTACTATCCGGGTATGGCCAGTTGTCCCCAAACAGAAATCACATTTAAAAAAGAAGAAAAATTAAGAGTGGAAACAAGACCATTGCATCCCTATCAAAACCCTAAACCTAATAAAATTGTAACCATGTTTAAAACAAGAAAAAACAACAGCCATAACAAATTGCATTTTTTTGACTGTTTTGACATTCATGAGAGAAATCTTTGAGGGGTGAAGAAGAACAGAGAGAAGAGGAGAACGACATTCCAATAGTGAGAAGAAAATCAGTTGTAGTGAGGTAAGTCTGCCTTTTTTCTTCAAGGCTCTCTTTTTTTATCTTTCATAGTTTAAAAAAAAAAAAAAAAAAGTTAAGATAATTTTTCAATTTTGTTTGCACTGTTTTTTTTTCTCAAACATGGGCAGCAATGAGGGTAGCAAAAATGTTGGCACAGAACAAAGAGGAGTTGGGGGTTCATTAAGGTGTGGGAGCAGTTTAGGTGAAGCGGGACTGCTACATATCTTGTTCGAATGCATTTCCATTCTCCTAAAAACTTATGCAAAGAGGCCATTCAAACTCACTAAACCTCATTTGCACTTAGTAACGCCTTTAGACGTGTTATTGTGCAACAAAGATTTTAGAGGGAGCTACCCAAGGTATCTAGTCATCTTTTGTGTATTACAAGATATCAATATGGTGTTAGGATTTTTGAAAAGATAGTTATAGTTGAGAAGGCCGAGATAAGTACATTGTACATATACTGTGAAGTAAGACCTAAGGGTGTGCCAATAGAGTCTATACAATCTACTATGCCATCCATGGTTGCTAGTGTTGATTTTTTTACAAAAGGAAAGAGGATGATTGATGAAATGCTAGGATAGTTGTAAGGATGTTGAATGTGCAATCATGGAAAGATGTAGCTAAATTTGTTGTCTTATTTTTTTATTCCTATGCCATCCCAATTCATGTGGCACATTTTCTTTATTTCAAAAATATTTTGAAGAAAAAAGTTGCGTTAGTTTCTTATCTGTCCCTCTTGTAGAACATAGATTATGTGTCACCCTTCTTTAGAGACAATAGTCAATGGTGAGTTTGTTGATGGAGGATATGAGGCAAACTTGTCTAAGGATGGGTTGCTCGATTATGATGGATTGGTGTTCTACTATTAGACATCAACCACTCATTGATATCATAGTTACATGTGTTGTTGACTTTTATTTTCTTAGAGCTATTGATTGTTTAGGGAATTACAAAGATGTGGACTTTCAATTTCAGACATTGATGGAGGACATAGAGGAGTTTGGGGCCTCAAATGTTGCGTATGTGGTGACCAATTCAGTGTGTGTTGTAAGTTAGTTGACATGATGGTGGACACTGCTTACAAGAACATTTTTTTCATCCCATGTTTTTATATGTTGAACAATGCATTGAAAGACATAGGAATAGATTGGCTAACGAGAGTGGTGGCAGAAGTGAGATGTTATCATTTGCAACCACCACACTCCACTTGTTCTTTTTATTCTTTTCAGGAAGATATTCTCCAAACCTATGGATGCTAGATATTCTACTTACTTTGTTTTGTTAGAGAGGATGCTTGAGGTGCTAGAGCCTCTATAATTTATGATGGTTAGTCTAGAGTTGGGTAGATGGATAGAGGCAAACACAATTGAAACAAAAGAGTGCAAGGTAGGACATCCTTGATGATGATTGGTAATCCATCAAGATAAGAGATTTTATTATTAATGTTTGTCACTTGTAAATTATTTTCATTTTTGTATTAGCATTCACTCTTTGTTGTTTGAGTCTTATTCTTTTTAGAGATTTTTGTTTTTAAATACATCTACTCCATCTCACATGTTGTATGGGTCATTATATATGTTGATACATACTCTCTTGCTATTGAAGAGATTTATGAGACATTTGACAATATGCTTGGCTAGATGAAGCAAACAATTTAGAGTAGGGTTTTTGATTTAATATTATATGAGGAGAATATTAGGCCCATTGTGAGGTGGCAATGGAACACTATGAACACCATACTTCATAATGCGACCATTGTTCTAAGTCTCTAATGCTATGCATCAAGGGTTAGGAGGGTTCTTTCAAGAGGAAGAGGTGAAGTAAGTGTTCATGACCCTTTGAAAGATGTATAGGGTTGAGAGGGAAACTTTACTTTAACAATAATGGATTGCCTTTGTCAGTTTTATGGTTTTTTTTAAAATAAATTATAAAGAAATTCTTTCCTTTTAAGTTTCAACCAAAGTCTATATTGATTCTTGCACCTAAAATAAATAGCATGCCTCTTATGCAAGTAGGAACTACCAAAAATCAGATCACATGCCTCTAAAGGCACATTATCAAACAAAACTTCATCCTTGAATTTTGGATGTAGACTAAATACTAACTTGCATTGCTTTCTTACCTTCATATCCACTCCATGTTGCAATGATCCCAAGGTATATGGATGTGGGTGATGTACAACCTTAACTCGCTATGAGAACATGAGTCGAATAAAGTATGAATTTCTTACCCTCCACTTGTATCCTTGCTTGAAAGTTGAAACAATTGGGTAAGCTCCTCTTCACCATGAGAGGTTCCACCATTCTTTGAAATCCCCTTCTTTAGCATGGCACAAGTTATATGCCCCTTAGAATTCTCCATTGACCTCTACAACCTTCTCCACATAAACAACACCTTTACATTTCTTCACATAAGGAGCCAATTTAGATTGTAGCTTTTAACACCTCTTCCATGTGACCATCTTTGTCACAATGGGTGGAATGAAATTTTTCCTTTGCCCTTTGATTTTGTCATCCCTGTAGAATTCTTCTTACTATTGCCATCATAGTTCTTCTTGCCACCATGTTGCTGCCTGATACCTGTATGCTTTTAGAAGGAACCCTTTCTTGTCAAACTCGAGACACTATGCTTGGGCACATGCCTCATCTATATTTTGTGGTTTGACCACGAGTACTACCCTTTTTAGGTGATCCTACAAACCTTCCACATTCTCAATTAGCACCTCACATTTTGTGATATCCTTCCTAAGCTGAACTTGTATCTTTCTAAACTCACGTGTATTGTACACTTTGCCCATGCTCTTTGTTCAAACGATGCCATTGCATCACCCTTTCTTCTTGATGAAAAATCAGCTAGAATTGCTTACGAAGCAGCCCTTTAAAACCATCCCACTTGGAGATTGGTGCAACTTTCTGGATTTCCAAAGAGATTGCATAACTCTCATACCATGTGAGAGCATGCTCTCACAATTTCAACCTGGCAAAAGAAATCTGTTGATTTAGAGACATTTTGTGAGGGCTGAAGTATACCTCCATTTGTGAGATCCATTGATTGAGCTTCTCTACATTAATTTCACTGTTGTTGGGTTGAATATCTATTTTGATAAAGCTTTAAAGAACCTCTTGTCTAAGTACTTTTTTTGCTCATGATTCATCTTCTCAGGTTCACCATCTTCTGAATGCTCTTTTGGAATTCTCATTTCTCCTATCAAGGTTAGCATCATGCTCTCAAGCCTATCAAGTGTTTCTTCAACAATGGTAATCCTTGCAACATTCACTTCTAACATTTGTAAATGTGCCTCTCCATCATCTTCCATGTCTCTAGCCATTCTAATTTTCCTTAACCACTCTCCTATTCTGATTTCAGGCTCTAAAGGCAACAAATCACCATTCCCACTTGCTTTTCCTTTAGTTAAGGGCATAAACCAAAGAATCAAAAAACAATTAACGAATTCCACACACACAGGCTATAGAACTTGCTCTAATACCACCTGATCCATAAACAAGATGGTTATACCACACTCTGTCCTTATCAAACAAACACAATTAAGAAAAAAACAGCTAAAAGATGTAAAGAAGCATCACGCAACTGAAACAACAAATTACACCCAGAGAAACCTTAAATAAAATTGAGTAAAACTCTTTACGCCACTAATGTTCAGTTACTCACAAGTGATACAATGCCACTAAAGGTGTATACAGAGCACAAAGATGGTCTACATTAGCTCCCAAGTCTTGCAATCAGCTTCAGCAACTTCAAAATCCTGCCCTTCTACAATGTAATCTAGAAACATGAACTAAGAAGGGTTTTACAAATGAGTTTGACTTGAAAACTACATGGTTGAATCCTGATAGCAATATCACAATTTGACATGCTGTGGAAAATACCTCGTACTTATCAAATGAGTTTTTTCAATTCTATTCTCTAACAAGCATCAAGCAACCTTGTCATGGAGCCTGTAGCTTCCCAATAACCTCCCTATCATGCAAGAATGAAAGAACAACAGTCAAAACCTTCAAATTCTACTTACTGCTCACACAGTGACATTTTCTCCACTTTTGTCAAGGAAGAGAACATGCGTACTCCAACTATGTAACTGGAGAACATGCCAAAATCCACTTTAAGGTCTACAATTTTGTCTTAGTAGCTCCTAAAGATGTCCCTTTCCATTCCAAATGCTTTCTTGATTCTTATCACATCCCTTCACAATACAAAATCCACTGAAAATAATGAATTCCATGAACTTAATGCATAAAAGTAATCTGATGACTGAAAATGGCAACCACAATCTTGATGATCTTTCAACTTGACCCAACTTTTTGGATCATCTCCAATGTAAATAATGTGGTGAAACTTATTTGAAGATGACTGGGAACACTATTGATAAATACATGGCTTCTTTTGAGTGATTTTTATGCCTGAATTTTAGTGAATGTCTACAAGTCCTTGGACCAACTGGATCTACACCAAACTCAAGGGGACTGAATGGGAACAACAGTTGACTATGAAAATATCCCCTTTTGATGTAAGACTATTCCATGAAATTGGCCAACTTGCGAGTATCCACTTAACATAATTACAAACTTAGGATAGTGTTTCTGCTCTAGAGTATTTATAGAGAACCCAAAGGAGGCCTCTACACAAGTCAATGCAGACATGCCCACAAAGAAGCTGAACATCCCTCATAATACAGTCCAAATGGAAATTACACTGGTGATGTCAACAAAGGTGGGCCATCAAGGAAAATGTATACAAGGAGAAGCCTCAGCATGAAATTCAGGATAGCCTTTCACCAGGGAAACTCCTTTGATGTTCAGGATTCAGAAGTTAGTATTGTAGATAAGAAAAATGAAGGCGACATGAACCTACCATGTATGGAACTAACTCTTAATAAGGTTCAGAAGCCTTTGCCTACATCCAGGTATGAGTAGAATATTAATTCAGCCTCTTCCCATCAGAACATGTCTCAAAATGTGGTTGTTCCTTTTGAGCATATATCTTCTGGCCAACCTAGGATCCATGCTAGGGTTTGGAAAGGTAATTCCTATGCTTCCAGGAAATCAGATTTATTGTGTGCAATGGTCAACAAACCTGAGACAAAAAGGAAAACTATGTTTGAAGGATTTGTTTCAATCTATATAGTTCAGTAACTGCTGAAAATTCTCAGGTGGCAATCTGACCTTTGCATTAGTACAGATGGAAAACCAATGATACAGCAGTTTTTGGACCAGTCAAAGCAAATCCCCCTTTGTGTGAAAGTTAGTCTTGGACTACTAGAATCCTTGGGGCTGTCAATAAATACATAGTCTCTTAGGGCAAAGATTTATTGTTCCACTGGCCATCTCCTCTCGGGGTTTAGAAGCTTGTATTGGTGCTTTACAATGAGTATGTCTAGGAAGTTGGAGGCGAGGATGAGTAGTGAGGACAACAGCCATTTACTGCAACCCTAAAATATTTCCTTTCCACTTTAAAAAAAAGAAAGAAGCAAAATATCTTTAATTTTAAACTGAGGAAACTACATAGGAAATGCCTTAAGCAAAATTGGTGATCCGAAATAGTGAGAAAGGTGTAAGAAATACACTACCAAAGAGCACCATAAAGGATGCTTGTTGGAGAGTATCAATAGATGCATCATTTAGTTATTGACAAAAGCAAAAAAACCAAAACTTGTTTGCGGCATGATTTTGTAAACTAAGTGGTTGTATCAAGGTAACCATTGTAGATTATTACAAAACATACCATCTTGGTCGATGTTGTCTAATTCTACAAAAAGCGCCCCCATGCTAGTATGGGTCCAATTTGGAGCTAGTCTGGGGTTGGGACTGCTTTGGATTCACTTAGGGCATGCCTTGGGCACCCAGGGTTCCTTGGGTAGACCTTGGGCCAGACTTGAATGCCCACTTGGCCAAAACAGTGAAAAAAAACCTCCTAATACCTAATTTCACCCTAAAGTGACGGCATTTAACCTCTTTTTCCTCATTTCACAAACACAAGTGAGTAAAATCACATTTTTGACTCCAAGTTGACATTGTTGGTTTTTGAAGGTTGGTACATTTTTTTTGTAGGTAAAGGCTATGTGAAATGGACCTACACCGGTAGGAGAGAGAGCTGCATGAGGAAGATTTATCCATTGAAGGTAAGTGAATTTTGTAAATTTTTCAAGTTTTGAAGAATTTTGTCAAGATTTTTCAGTTTTTCCTTTTATTCTTTTTTAAAACCTTTTATACACACCATACAGGTTATAATGTCAAATGTTTAAATTTTTTTGTGGATTTGTAAATTTGTAAACTTTTTGTTTTGTTATATTCATATAGAATGACTAGTAGTTTTAGTTTAGTTGCCTTACATATAGAGAGCTCTTTAAATTTGATGTAGTGACACCTCATTGGTGACATAGAACCATCATCAAATAACTTCCTAGTGGTAGGGGTTATTGTTGGCATAGTATCCAATGTGGGAATGAGTATAAGAGCTTGTATAGTTGAGTGAAAGCTCATTTGTGCACTATTATTGGGTTGGGAATAAGAATTTATCTAGGTTTAAATAAAAAATGGTTGCCAAAGCAATAAATAATGGGATATATTAAAGAACAAGAGACCATGAACATGATAAGTAAGAGAGCATGAACATGATAAGTAATAGATCAAAAGAAAGAGCACATCCTCTTTCTAGGAAAGGATTGTAAAAACTTCCTACCAACTTAACTATCATAACCCCTGAAATCTTGACTAACAAACATTAGAAAAATTATTATGAATTTTCCTGCATAATACAATCTTTTCTTTGGCTATAATTAAATAATGAAGGATTGGATAAATAATTAAAAGATTGAAAATATTTCTATTGTCTTAAGAGACAATTTTATGAGATTATTACAATAATAAACTTAATTCATAAATTTATTAAGCGGCCTTAATAAATCACTTGTTGTTTCTGATTCGGCCTTGCAAGAGACGTGACTGAAGAAAGGACGTGTCCTCTCCAAGCAACCAACATACTGCAAGAAGACATGTTCCTCCAGGTCTTTAAAAAATCGGTCTCTGACCTAGCATGAACAATCAAGAAATTGTGCAAAAGAAATTGGGTGAAAGAAGAAACGGATCTACTGTAGAAGACGTTTGGAAATCTCAACCTTGCGCTAGGGACAGAGGTAAGTATCCCTCCCAGATATGTTTAGTTTCAGATGTTGTAAAGAGGTCGATGTCTCCTACAGGGGACTGTTATATAGTAACTGTTATGATAGATCAGAGATATTCTCCAGAAGTATGTGGTATTCCTTCGATTAAATGTAAACATGATGACCCTTCTTAATGTTTTGGAAATTAGCAAACATATATCTACTAATTTATTAAGTTCAAAACCCCCTGATAAGGAATTCAGAGTTTATAGCGTACTGGTTCATTTGCTGTATAAATGCATATCCATGATGGATTGTAAATCTGGCTATTATATTATAAGAGTAAAGACAAAGTAAATGTCAGTTACACTCAATGAACATAAATCTCAAATTATTAAGTTTACCATACAAATTAAGATTATATGCAATTAATGAATGCTATTTATCAATCCACAATAATATTGTTTACAACAATTATGGTGTCTTAATAAGTGAAGATGACCTTACTACTATGGGAATAGACTTCAGGCCAAAATTCCCTTTCGCTAACACTCGGTAAGGATAGGGAGTGTGTGGAGGGAAAGGTGGGTAAATCGGTCCATGGATGGACGGTCCCAAGACGGATAGTAAACCTTGAGGGAGTCCAATTAGAGGCCGTGCACGCGCCCTTGGCACAATAAATCTTCCATCCACCGAGGTTAGGAAGAGGAACGAGGCGAGGATCTATTCCGCTTGGGAGTAATAAGTCATATCTGATCATGATAGTTAATGTCCTAGATGATAATAATGCATTTATTTGTCTTATTCTTAAAATGTGCAAAATTGAAATGAACTAATCATTAACAAGAAATTATGTGCTTTACTGATATTACATGATGTATATAGGTCTTCAAAGCAATTTCATAAATAAAATGATGTGTTGGTAAAATACACTATATGTCCTAATTTGTGCTTTATGTTTTTCTTAGGATTAGTAAACAAGGGAACATTACATTAACACAACCAAATGGCCTACATTCTTTCATACTACCATCTTCCCAAGAAGAGAATGCTTCTTTTCTTATAAAAGAGGCCCATTGCAAAAGGATTTCAAGAATGGGGTGAGGGAGGTTGCAAATGAGAGCATTGCTTGTTGCACTTATGACAATGGATTCCTTTCAGCTTTGTTAGATTATCATATTGGCAAGATATGGTGATGGCAATTGCCAATGCACTTGTTGATTACATTAGTCCTAGTTATGACAAGGTGCACACCACTTTATTGGCCAAGGAGAAAGCTTCTGTAGAGGCATCATTGAGAGAAATTAAGTATGCATGGTTTGAAACAAGCGTGTTCATCATTTTTGCTGTATGGGATTTTTTTTGCAAAAATAGACCACTAATCAATGTTAATGTAGTGTCCCCTAAAGGGGTGATGTTTTTATAGGTAGTACATTATGAGGGGAAAGTGAAGGATGCAAATTTTATTCCCAATATCCTCATACACTCCATTGAGATGGTGGGCCCCAAAAACATTGTCCAAGTCATAACAAACAACACTTAAAAATATAGGGTAGTTGGTGAAACAATTTTGGGCTAAAAATTGCTTGTATTAACAAAGGAAAAGAATACAATATCTAGAGAAGGTAGTTTATTGTAGACATTTAAGATGTCTAGCTACCTCACCTACTCACTACTGTAGCAGCAATATAGGATTGACCATTAACAATAGAGAATTATTATTCTAACACCCTCCCTTAATGGTCAATCGTCTAACTAGCCTACAGAAAACAATCTGCAGGACTTCTGGTGACAAATTCTTCAGAACACTCTACTGCTGCTGAGACCCTCCCTGGATCTGCAGAATGTGAATGACCAAAAACCATCCGGAAAAAACAGAGAAGGCTGCCCCTTCGTTAGAAATATTTGCAACAAGAGACAAGAGCCTGCCACTGACTTTGCCACTTGAGAGGAGTCTGCCACCAACCCTCCCAGAATCTGCAAAACTGCTAACTAGAAGTCATCACAAAACGTCCAACTTGACGTTGGGTAACAGAGCTGTCCCTCCTTGAAACCAGAGACACACCGAGAACAGCTACCACGATTTTGAGGATAAATCGGAAAACCATTGAAACTTTTGCAGAGGAGCATGATGCCCTAGAACATAGTGCAAGAAGCTAGTGGTGCAAATGTTTGCCCCAACAACTCCAAGTGCGATCAATACAGATTGCAACCAACCACGATTTTTAAGGAAAAAATCGCCAAACCTAGATTACAAATCATCATTTTTTCGGAAAAATGGTAAAAACCAAAGAGGAATCCCACACATTTTGCGAATTACAGAAATCCAAAAAATAGCTGGCACAAAATCCGAAACATAGATTAGCATACAAAACGTCATTTTTAAGGACAAATGGTAGAACCCTTTAGAAACTAGAGAGCCCTCCCTTACAACAGAAACCCTGACTAGGGTAAACATGAGTTGACCCTTAATTTTTGAGGAGAAAATTATAAACCCTCCCAAAATTTTTTAAGGGCAAAAATTATGAAAACCCATACAAATAACTGGCCATCTTCATGCTTTTCAAGGCATGAAAAACGAGGTACTGAGAAGAAGCTGATGCATAAAACATGAGGCACAAGTTTCAATACAAGGAGGTAGGTTCAGGCATAGAAAATAATACAAATCCGCTAGCACAAAATTTGAGGCACAGAAAACGAATCACCCCGGAGACCAACCCATTTGAGCTCTTGAAAAACCCACCAAGAATCTACAATTGAAAAAAATTTCCGCTTTGATACAGAGGGTCAAAATCTTGGACGAAAAATTCAGAACCCTAGGTGGCCATGAGAGCTTCAAAAAATTGCAGAAAAATACTGAAACCCTTCTGAAATTGGAGCACAAAGTTTGCAAAAGCTTGGGCGACCACAATGCTTGAAAATCATAGCCTTGAGAGCCACAAACATTTGTCTTTCGAGCCGTCCAAACTGGAAATCGCGTGCACATGTTGCGTCACGCCAAAATGAAGGAAAAACAGGTCGTGTTTGCAAAAAGGACCCGTCAGCGCCTAGAAAGTGCACAAAATCGTGCGACACGCTCAAAAGTTTTCAAGACTAGAAGAAACGCGACTTGAATCTTGTTGGATTTACAGAGATCGTTGCCAGACAAAGGAACAAAATGCGGGCAAGACAAGAACGCGTGACCTGTGACAAACATGCGCCAGGAGCAGAAAAATCGCGGGCAAAAATCGACGCCTAGAAGCAGGAAGAGGGACGCAATTTTTGAAACTAAAAAACCCATAAATAAAAAATAAAAAAAAAAACCCTCGATTTCTCCTTGTAGACAAGCCCTACGAATTTTCTAGAGAAGGATTTCGATTTTTTGTGAGAAGAAACCCACGAAAATATCCAAAAACAAAGAGCCACAAAATTTTGAAATCCTCCCAGAATCCTGAGCCCTCTCGTGAGGGAGACTCAGACTTGCTCTGATACCATGAAACAATTTTGGGCTAAAAATTGCTTGTATTAACAAAGGAAAATATTACAATATATAGAGAAGGTAGTTTATCGAGACATTTAAGATGTCTATGGAGAATTACAAGCAGTGTTGGGGAGATACAATGTCAATATGCAGATGACCTTACTCTTGATCCTCGACCCACTGGTTTGGAAAAAGGAAAGGCGCCATTAGTAGATTAGGTATGGATGGAGGCCTTGGGCACCAAGGTTTTTGGTTCTTTTCAAACCTTGTAGCCTCTCCATTGCGCTGCAACTTCCCCAACTGTGAATCTCAGGGAGGAAATTGGAAAAGAAGTGGATAAGAATGAAGCTTTTTTCATAGAGCTGCGTTTGGTTGGGAGATTCAAAGGGTTTTGGCCGATTCTTTGTATGTTACATCAATGGATTATAGTCACTTGGTGCCCTATTTTGGATGGTGATATTCAAATCTACCCTTGTGCACTAGGGTTCTTTTTGGTGGTATTTGATAATATTCAAAATAGGAACACAGTCCTCTTTGACTATCAATGGAGTTGTGAGCAACATCTTTTGATTTTAAAATCGTGGCACCCTTCCTTCAACCTTGTCACTAAATCCTTTGATGCTACTCCAATTTGGGTAAGACTCCTGAACCTTCCTTTGCAATTTTGGTTTGATTCTTATTTTGAAGGCATTGGTAATTCATTAGGGAAGTTTTTGGGCGTGGATGAGGGCTCCTCAAATTACTTGCATACCACATTTTCCCGTATATTGGTAGAGATGGATATTTCCAAAGATCTTCCGACAAACATTTCTATACAATCTACAGATGGGTGTTGGTTCTAGTTGCTAGACTATGATGTTTTTCCCTTTCGGTGCCGTAGGTGTTTCAATATTGGACATATTTCTGCTCAATGTTCAAAGCATAAAAGTGATAGCCAGGTCACTTGGTGGAAAGATGTCTCCCCCCATCATCACGTGGTGGAGAAAGAAGTTTCTTGTTAAGAGGGAAAGATCATCACTGTTGCCCCAAAGAAATCCATTGAGGATGGAAATCATAGGGATACTCCAAGTACTTTACAGGCCACTCCAAAGGCCATAGGTGGTACCCCTCCTAAGGTGAGAGATAGTGTAAGGCTGCAGGGGAGCCCAACCCAATTGTGGAGATCACAAAACAGGCTGAAAGTTCAGCAATTACATCTCCTTGGGGAGGAGTAGAACCCTCAAAGAAATCAGAAGTAGCAAAGTGTGTGGGGCCACCAGAGGAGAATTGGACTGTGGTGCAAAGGAAAAGGAAGAAGAATTGGGTGCTATTCAATATGCATCTCTGCTCCCATACCAAGTATAGATAAAAATCGTAAGTCGTCAGTTGTTGCGGTGTTCTCTTTGGATCATTGTGTTTTCCAATTGGCATCCTGTTTATGGGATTTCTTGTTTTTGTTGTGAGGGTTTATTTGGGAGTAGTTTAGTTGAGTAACTGAAATCTATGCTCTTCAGGGGCAAAGGTTATGTTGTAATCATTTTTCAGCTGAAGTTAATATACATTGTGTGGCCCTTTACAGCCACTTTTACCGATCAAAAAAAAAATCGATGGGAGTATTTACAAACATAAGGCTAGATTGGTTGCAAAAGGGTACACTTAACATTAATATATTGATCATACTAAATTTTCTGCTCTTGTAGCAAAGATGGATACTATTAGATTAGTTTTGTCTTTGTTTTCTCAAATTGGTTGGAGTCTTGGACTATTTATCAAATGGATGTTAAGAGTATATTTTTGAATGGTTATATTAATTAAGAGGTTTATGTCACTCAATCGCAGGATTTGAAGTACCTTCTAAAGAACACTTTGTTTACAAGTTGAAGGCGGCCTTGTATGGTCTTCAAGAGGCACAAAGGGCATGGAATTCTAGAATTGACACTTACCTCTAGAAGAAAGGTTTTTCAACACTTAGTCATATCTTAATCTTTACACCAAGCATTCTTGTGAGGAAATTCTTATTCTTGTTTTGTATGTGGGTGATCTTATTTACACTGTCCAGATCAACTTTTTTTACTGAATTTAGAGCAGCTATGGGTTCAAAGTTTGAAATGATTAGTTTAAGATCAATGAATCTTTTTCTTGGTCTTGAATTTTGGCAACACACAGATGGTATATTTTTGTCTCAGCAAAAGTATGTTTTAGATCTTCTCCAAAGGTTTCATATGAAGTATTTCAATCCAGTGGCCACACCTATTGAATTTGGACTTAAGTCGTCCACTTTGATGATTCTGATTTAGTGCATCCCACTCTCTATATCAGTTGATTCGTTGTTTGATCTATTTGACTACTACTAGACTTGATATCATATATGCCACAAGCTTGGTATCTCGGCTTATGTTAGAACGTAAGGACATGACATTGGAGTGTTGGCAAGAGGATTCTTTGTATCTTCTAGGGACATTGAATTATGGTTTTCATTTTTGGCATTCAAATGAGAGTAGGTTGGTTGGATATATTGATTCAAATTAGGAAGGTTCTATAGATGATTGGAAGTCTACTTCTAGTTATACTTTCAATCTTGGTTTTGTAGTAATTTCGTGGAAGTCCAAGAATCAATCCACTCTATCTCCTACTGTAGAGGTTGAATGCAAAGTTGTTACTTTTGCTGCTTGCCAAGTAGTTTGTTGAAGAGACTATTACAGGATATGCAACAAATCTTGAATGATCCCACAGTGTTGTATTGTGATAATCGAAGTACTATTCAAATGAGTACGATTCTAGTGTTTCATAGCAGGACTAAGCATATTGATATTCAACAACACTACATCTGTGAGTTGGTTCGAGAGGGCTTGATTGAGCTTGTGTATTGTCCTATTGAGATACAACTTGTTGATATCTTCACAAAGCCCCTTGCTCGTGATCAATTTTAGACACATTGAGCTTTGCTTGGTGTTTTTCCAAATGTTCATTATAGGAGAGAAGTGATAGAATAATGACTATTTTTTCCAATGTTTACTATGGGAGAGAATGTAGGATAATGAACATTTGTGATTAGTTTCAATGATTAGTTGTTTGGTAGTTGTAGGTTTCAGTTTTCTATTATATCATTTTTCTGGTCTATATATGTACAACATTTTATTCACAAAAAACAATGAAGAGATTTGGATTGCTTGTTGGATGATCTGCAGATCATCATAATTTAATTTGTTGCTCTTCTAAATACCTTCACACGCACACACACATATATCAGCAAGGTACAAAACTATGAACTACCTTTACTAATTGTTGCAAACTTGACATGCATAACTCTTTTTTCACAATTAAATGGGTGATTGTTTCATTTGATGTTTCAAATTTCACATTATAGTTGCTATCATTGAACTTCCTAGGAGGAGATTAATGCAGCATGCAGTGATTCTGTTCCCACAAGAGAATACCTAAATCCATTCACTTCTAGTGTGTCTATGAAAATGCCATGAAATCTATGAGAATGAAGAAATCAAGATTGTTTGCAATCACCTATATGTCATTCATCTTCTTTCATGATGATTTTAAAGGAATTATGCCTCCAACATCGATGCTATCTCTGGAGTTGTACAAAAGTCTTTGGAAACACTGAATTTTAAACATATAGATGAATGCCATGTAATACAAGATCAAAAAACATGCCCTGAGTGCTAATAAGGCAGTAATGCACAATTTCTCTTTCCATAGAAGTGGTCTCTCAGCTTGAAAACTCATGCCATCCTTAAATTCAGTGCAACTTTTTCCAATTATATTCAGGAAATTTAATTTTTTATTGAAAATCCAATCCCAGATAGATACAGCTGGAAATCTGTTTCATCATGCAACACTGCAATAATGGCGAAAAATCCCAAACCTCTCCATCAGACCACTATATATCTCTAGTTGTTGCTAAATGGATGACTGGAAGAGAGTCAAGTTTCCAATCCTTCGAGTGTTTTTCCTTATGACTTATCGTGTAATAATTTATTTTTTCTGTTACTTTCCAGTGATCACTTTCCTTTTTTCTGAAACATTTTTTATTTCCAAGGGTTCGACTATGCTTATAATTACAAGTGTGGCCTTCAAAAACCTTTAAAAGGCTAAACTATCTCCTAGAAACTCCGATTTTGCAACTCTTCTGTCAGGGAGGTAAATGACAAGAAAGGAATGGGAAAAGAGATGGGTTAACGGATGAGACATCAAGATGAGAGAAAAGAGAGGCCTAGAAGAATGACCAACTTTGATAATTCTCTTGGAGTTGGTTTTGATCGCCTGTAGTGTAGCACAGTAGTAATCTTTGGAGCCTCGGTGGTGAGAATTAAGTATGTAGGGAGAGAAGAATGTGATATCTTAAGAGTGAGAGCTTATTGGAGACACAATGGATTGTTTGAAATTGATTTGCGAGAAAGTAAATCTAGCTTAGTTAAATTTAAACTCAGAACAAAACCACTGAGTTAGGGAAATAAAACAAGCAGACTTTTACTCTTATTGGCTTTTTGCAATTTAACTTAGCCTGCAAAATAGAGGATTAGATACTTCCTTCAGGAATTTCTTGGCTAGAAAGAGTGGGGTTTTGGTGATTGAAGGAAATCTTGTGCTGCACAACAAATGAGTTATATTTGCAAAGAGAAGGATATCAAGGCAAGTTCAAAGATGAGTGAGGAAAATGTCCTTTCAAAAGACTAACTAAGCAATACTTCAACAAGATATGAATAAAAGAACAAGTAAAAAATGATAAGACACAATACTTACAATCTGAAGAATGCAATGCATAGAGCACCAAAAATGTGGCGATGTCCAAGGAAAAAACAAAGGAACAAAGAAAACAACTTAAAAGATAGCTATTGCCAATATGCTAGCAATCAAGCTGCCAACAAAAGAAATGAGTAATGAAGCATGCTGATGAAAACAAAGAGCAGATTCACCAAGAAGGAAAAAAAGTGATTGGTAAATGTAAAATGAAACATGAATTATAGGAAATAAAGAGGGATCAAAAGTAAAAATAAAGTTCTCAAAAGGCGTATCCAAAATTTGAGAAACAATAAAACAAAGGCGGCAAAAGCGACAAAAAAGGGCATCTAAATCACAATTCATTGTCTTGCTAAATATTAAATGTATGTGTTAAGATTCCAAAAGTTTAGGAAACTACTCTAGGATGATAAAATGTTGAAAATAATTGGTTGCTCTTGTGACTTGATCATTTCTTATTTTTTACTGTCCCTATACTGCCAATTGACATTGCATAGATATAGGAAGTCCTTGTCAATGCAACTCTTTGTTTCTATAATATAATTCCCACCTGAAACCAATGTAATTATATTTTACCTTTCTCTCGTGCATTTACTTGCTCATTTGTTTGTTTCTATAATGGTTTTATGTTGGTCTGTCTGAAAAATTATAACAATGGCTACTATGTCTTTTCATATATCTTGTGTAGTGTTGTGACCTTTTCACACATCACCCCATTCAAAATGGGGACCCCCTAATTTTTGCTCCATTCAGGTTTTTTGGCTTTGGTTTTCAGTCCGTCCCTCTTTGTCGGCTCTTTCTGTTTGGTGATGTACTTGCCATTTGACCTAGATTTGAATTTTGGCTAAGTCTGGAGGGCTTTCTGATGAATTAGGGTTTACAATCTTCAGACAATTTTGAGGTCAACTTGAGTTGGCTAATCAAATTTTGAGCTTAGCATTGCTGTGAGGATGCTTCAAGTAGGCTCCCACTGAATTTTCATTGAATTCTGACAACTTGCTATTTTTAGCAAGTGCCAATTTGGGGCCTATTTTCTTGGGATTTTCAAATTTTGACAACTACACTGTACTTAGAACATGTAGAACTCATCACTTGCAAATTTTAAGCGCAAACTGACAACTTACTATTTTTAGCAGTTCTAACTTTAGCGACCATTTTCAGGGTTTGTATGTTGGGCTTTCAGATGCATGTTTGGAGATTCTTTGTGGGTTTTTCGAGACCTTCGCAGTGATATAACATGCAAAATGGGATCATAAATTTCAACGATTCAAGCTTCAGAGGCTATTTTTAGGGTTTGCATGCAATATTTCTCAGCGCATGTCAACATATTCTTTATGGGTTCTTTGAGAGCTTCACAACGAGGTAACATGCAAGCAGAGTTGATCACTTTTCAGGAATTTACTATTTTTAGCCAATACTCGCATGTTGACCAATTTTCTGGGTTTTTCTAGGTTTTTTGAGATCTCTCGAGGGCAGTTTGACATGCAAACACATCCGATAGCTGATTGGTCACTTTCTCAGACACTTACTATTTTAAGTAGGATCACTTCGGCGGCTACCCAACACTTCAACGTCACAAATAGAGCGACATGCAACAGAAACAGGGTCAAACATAGATCATTCGAGCAACATGCAAGTCAGATTAGGGTTTCTAGCTTCGAGACCCAAAATGAGGGGTCAAATGCCAAAATCTCCGAAAACTAAAGTATCCCATTACAATCGGTATCTCTCAAAGAATCCATTGGTAAAATTTGAAGGCAATCTGAGCACTTACTATTTATAGTAAGTCACTTCTGAAACACGGCTAAAAATAGCAGGTCAACGCAAGGTACCAGTGTGAGCAAGTCAAGCAAGTGACGAGGACCCTATGGAGCGAATTTCAGATCAAACATAGTTGTAGAGGTTCAAAAATTGAGCACTTACTATTTTTAGCAAGTCTATGCAGAGAAATTAGGGTTTCCTATAAAGTAGGGCGAAACACGAGGGTCATGCACAAGCTTCATCAAGTTACAATCAACATCCTTTAGGCAATCCACTCACAAAATTTGAGCTCATTCTGAGTACTTACTATTTTTAGCAGGGTACTAAAAATAGTAGGTGCATGCAAGCATCAGGTGCTAACAACTCAATCACATCACGAGGATCGAGGCAAAGGGAAAATCAAGCCTTTCAGAGCTAGAAATCAGCTTAAAACATGAAGAATGTGAAACTTTCTAAAAATAGAAAACTAGGGCAAGCTGAAGACATCATGAGCAGTTGGAACACCTCCCTAAATCCGCCCTAACAAGCTGAAATGAGCTAAAATTCCTCTAAGTTTGGAAAAATGGAAGCTTGACCTACCAAATGCACCTTGAGAAGCTGAAGATGGATGAAAATTGTACTAAGGCATGAGAAATGGAAGCTAGCCATGTCATATGCGCCCAAGGAAGAGAGAGGCCATGAAAATTTTAACTGAGGCATTGAAACTTGAAGTAGCCTTGCCTAAATGCGCCCAAGGTTGAGGGGATATGGCTTGAAATTTGTTTAAGTTTGCTAAATTGGAAGTTCAAGGTCCCAAATGTGCCCTACCTTGAAGAGAGCTGCTTGAAAATTTTACTAAGTCATTGAAACTGAAACTACAAGGGGCTAAATGCGCCCAAACTTGAAAGAGGGGGCCTTGAAATTTTCTAAGGCGTTGAAATTAGAAGCTCCAGGGTCAAAATGCGCCCAAGGAAGAGAGGGGCCATTCAAATTTTTCTAAGGCATGGAAAGTTGAAGTATAAACCCCAAATGTGCCTAAGCTAATGAAGGAGTGTTGAAAATTTTCTAAGGCATAGAAACTAGAAGTAGCACATGTCAAATGCACCCTTGAAGAGATAGATGGCTTAAAAATTTACTAAGTGATGTAAAATGGAACCTCAAGGGTAGAAATGTGTCTTAGCTTGAGAGGAAGAAGCTTGAAAATTAACTAAGTATTGAAAACTTGAAGCTTAGACCCCTATATGCACCTTGACCTTGAGGAGGGGTAAGAAAATGTCTAAGGCAATGAAACTTGAAGTAGCTACCCTCATATGTGCCTTAACTTGAAGGAGAAATGTGGATAATTTTCTAAGGCAAGTAAATTCAAAGTATGAAAGGTAGAATGTGCCTTAGCTAAGAGGGGTGAACAAGAAATGCTTCTAAGTGCTTGAAATTGGAGGTCCACCTTGTGAAATGCGCCTACACTTGAAGAAGCATTGGAGAATTTTCTAAGTCCTCAAAAATGAAAGTAGGGACCCCTAAATGCGCCCAAAGTCAATGGGGGAACCTAAAAAATTTCCTAAGTGTGAAAACTAGAAGCTTGAAGGGGTAAATGCGCCTAGCATGACATGGAGGAGTTAAAAAAGTTTCTAAGTACTTGAAATTGAAAGCTCAACACTTCAAATGCGCCCCCCTTGAAGAATGAAGTAATGAAACGTTTCTAAGGCAAGTAAAGTGAAATCCCAGCTACCTAAATGCGCCTTAACAACATGGATGAGTTTGGAAATTTGACTAAGACATTCAAAATGAAAGCTCAAGGCTTTAGATGCGCCCTCAAACCATAAGCTACTTGAAATTGTTCCAAGTGTGGAAAATTAAACCTTAAGGGATCTTATGCGCCTAGAGTATAAAGATGATGAAAATTTCACTAAGTCCTAAAAAATGAAAGCTTTCACCCTCATTTGCAACTTGACTTGGAGATGCCTTGAAATTTGTCTAAAGGGATGAAAATGGAAGTACTACCCTCTAGATGCGCCTAACATGATGAATCAATTGGAAATTTTTCTAAGTGAGAGGAAGTGGAAGTGTAAGGTGATGAATGCATCCAGATTGAAGAGGATGGATAGAAATATTCCTAAGGCGTGGGAGATGAGAGTTAGCCTAGAAAAATCCGCCCAAGGCTGAAATAAAGACAAACATTAATGAAATTATTTTCCCAAGATTGAAAAATTAAATGTCCCCCTTTGTGAAGACACATGAATTAATCAAGTTGAAAAATATTTTCTAAGGGGAGATGTTTTGGGGGGAAAATGATTTTGCCTTGTGATTTTAAAACACTAGAGATTACAACTGATGAAGCTTGGAGGAGGAGATATGAATTTTATGTAGGCATTGGAGAATGAATTGAATACAATTTCTCAAATCAAATAAAATTTTCCTAAGGCAAGGATGAAATTTACTAATGCTGGAGTAATTTTAATAAATTTCCCAAAGATGTTTCAGTCAACTGAACATTACATGTAGTCAAGGTGGGAAATTTCAAATTTCGAATAAGGAAGGAATCTCCAGCAATAGTAAATTCTTAGGATAACTCTATGACGACTGATCATAAGTTTCATGTCAACTCGCCAGTCATCTCTCCCAAATTGGAAATCTTCTAAGTAGTGGGGGAGTGAATTAATGGCAATTGCTAAACTGGGTGTCCCCTCTCAATTATATAAACTCTAAAGCTATTCATTTTCTCTTCACAAGTTGCATAGGTGAAATTGTGAGAGTGTTGAAGTGCTAAAGTTAGAGTAAGTGCTGAAGAAATTCTGAAGTGAGCAAGTTGAGTGAGATTTTTCTAAGTGTTGAGGGTGATATTGCTGAAAGTAGCTGAAGTTTGAAGTTTGAATCTCAAAGTCAGAAATCTCGAGGTTTGGAGTTGGTAGTTTAAGGATTTTCATTTTCAAAGCTAACTCCATATTTCCATGCCATCTCAGAGTAATTTTATTTTCTAAGTTGGAATTGTAATGCTTGAATTTCATTTTGCAGATGACTAAAGTTCGAAGGGAGATGCTGTTGGAACAAGCAGAGCTGTAGACAGAATTGGAAATACAGAAGCAGGTAAAGAGAATGCCTCTAGACAGACAATCATCAAGCAGCCAAATAAATCTTTTCTTCCTAAGTCAAAGTTTGTTTCAAAGCTCGGAGGGTTGACTGACACCAACCTTGGTTTGTTCAACCTCGAAGCATTCAAAAGGAGAATATATGGTTAGGCTGGTCATCATCCATCGCCGACATCACACAACATCGTGAGAAGTGGATTGTATGCAGCTATTGGTTTTCGACTAGCAATTTGATGTCCTGAGTTAATAATGGAGTGTGCAAATTATTATAGGCCAAACCACCGAACGATTTTCTCTTCAGAAGGCAAGTTGTTGGCTAACTTCACACCCGAGGCTATTGGAGAGGCATTTGGGATTCCAACTATGGAAAGAATGCCGTACAAGTCAAAAGAAAAGGCTAATAAAATGTACGCCTCATCTTTCGATAGGTGTGCAAAGAGAATTAACACATCATGGATGAGGAAGCCAAAACCTCCTGGTGCCAAGCTACCTAAGCAAATTATCTTAGAGGAACTGAAACAAGAGTACTGTGATTTAATCATGATGCTTAGCTGGGTGAATGACAACCCACAGGAATATACTTTTGAGCCTTGGATGTTCTTTTACATCAGTGTAGTGTTGGAGGGAAAAGAGTATGTAGATTGGGCAAGAATGATCAACAACAATATAAATGAGCAATTTAGAAATTTGAGGAGAATGAGGACATTTTATATGAGCTCGTATGTCATCTATATGCTGGCTCAGATGACAAAGTATAAAGGATTGACATACCAGGAGCCAATTGGATGCAGTCTAGGTCAATTTAAAATCCATGAAGCTTGTAGGCAGCTGCATCTAACAAGTACCTCCAGCTTCAAGAGAGTGAACGATGCTTTCACTATGCACATCACAAGGACTCTTTAGTGGAGAACACAACAAAGAATATCCAAAGATGCACAAAAGTTGATTGAAGAGTATGGGTATTGGTTTATCTAGTTCCCGAAGTTCACTTACATAAGGCTATAAGGGTTCCATTCATACGCTTTTAGATTGCCAAGGTACCCCACAGATAGGATGGTAATGCTTGAAGTGTCTAGGCAACTCATTGCCTACAACAAAATCATAAGGAAAAAGAAAGGAGGATTGGACTTCTCTATCATTATGGGAAATTCACTTGAAGAATGCCCATCTTTGCAAGCAATGAAGGAAGCAGAGGAGTTACAATTCTATCACCTCACTCTACACACCAGCCGACAGGATTTTGATCCTCACAGGAAGATTGGAGTGGTACAGTGTGAAGAATATCAATAGAAGGTTCATGTTGAGGATTTTTGGGCAAATGTAGGAGATGAAGCTGAGATCAGAAGGACATTCTCTAGGCTACCTCTGAAATTGATTAGGGAATGCGAGGTTGTCCAAGTTCCAGACCGGGTGGATGAGGATGCCAACATTATTGACCCAAATTATGAGTCAGTAAAGGACACACCGATCCCACCACCTGATTGGGCAGAACTAGAGATCATAGACTTGGACATGTTGTCTATGCCAGTCTTAACATTCATAAGGAGCTGTGTGGATGGACATGTTCACAAGCTTAAGAGAAAATCAATTTCCCTCACATAAAACCTCATGGGCGATCAAAGGCCATTGGCATCAACAAGAGAAAACAGGTCGCCCAAGTTACAGAGCCACAAGAAGAACTAGTTTAGCTAGAGCCTCATAGGACGGAGGAAGCATCGCCTACACAACTGTTGACTCACTCTTCCAGTGTACAAGAAGTTTCAATATTTGCAAGTCAGAGAGTTAGAGTGAATGAAGAGCAAGAAATGGATGAAGTAAATCAACCATTACCTAGGGAGCCTGATAGTCAGAGTGCTAATACTCCTAGGAGTGCTAGCCAGTAGGATGAAGGTGGGGAAACAAAAACGAATGCTCGCCTGGATTGTGTGATTGAGGCAGCCTTTGAAGATACTACAAAGCCTAAAGCTTAGGGTTTTGAGGAAGATAGGCAACACATGGAAACAAATGAGCCTCAACCAAATGTTGTTGAAGAGGAGGTTCGTGAAGTAGAGGCAACAGAGGAGCAGCCACTTATCATCTGCCACGCTTAGCGGGCTGTTCCAAATTGGCACACGAGTGCAATAAGAAGAGATTAGGAGGACAACACCGACCCAACAATAGAGATGGAAGAGCTCCTTAATAGAATAAGTGGGTCACCTAAGAGGAAAAGAGCTAGAAAATACTCCAGGATTGAGACATATGAGTTTGGTTCACACACTCTTCATGTTGAAGTACCAAGAGAAGAATGTGATCGAGATGAAGCAATGCTTGAAAATTACATGATCACTATAGTTGAACTAGGATGCCCTACATAAGCACAAGTGATTGAAGAAGTTGAAAACTTCTTCCAAGCATCAAGGGATAGATTGTTTCGAAAGGGAGAAAAATACAAGAGGTTGAAAAGGGAGCATAAGGCGTTAATTTGTTATGTACAACATCTAGCACATCCATGTGCCCCAGGAAAATCTAGCAGTAGAACTTCCAGCCGAGCTTCCACGAGAGTTAGTTAGCAGGCTCAAAGGAATGAAGAAAGCAATTCAAGAAGCAGATAAGTGGGTTGGCAGTGTTTGTGTTGAGGCTAAGAGATTCATTGAAGATCTTGTCTCCTCTTTCCAACATGCTTCCAACATTCTCTCCCGTATGGAGAACATTGAACAAGCATGGATTTATACTCACATTTTTCGAGACAAGACTATTCCACACCTAACTGCCTTGATGCATATGCTAGTGCAAACTTTGATTGAAGGGGGGGTAATTCAGGCTAGAGATAGATATGATTTTCCTGGCTGGTATTTCGTAACATTCACCGGTCGAGGTTTCTTTGACATGGCAAGGATAGAGTTAGTCAAGATCAGGAAGGCCATGGGAAACATTCAAGAGGGCATCTTCAACACGCTCGAGGCATTGTTCGCAAAATGGCTAATTCCTGAGGTGACAGTGGACGACTTGAAAGGCAGATTGCACCCATTCTTCTCCGAAGCAAGGACATTTGCTTAGGTGGATTTTGAAAATGTTTCCACTTTCTCCACCATTGTTCAAAGAACTCAAGAATCTATCGAGACCCGGAGAAAGTCTTGTATCAAACGGGAGCAAACAATCGCTATCCTTGAGTTTTAGCTTAATCTCACTCCAACCATTTTTGAGCAGGAAGTTGATGCAGTGCTGGCCCAGTTTGTTGCTTTCACATGTAAAGAGAAGAACAATGGGAATAGGGTCCTAGATGAGAATCTTCTGGAAGGATAGTGGGCATTAATTTCCCATAGTGGTCAAAGGAGGAATATGCTATTTTGTGCTCATTAATTGCACCACTCCACCTTCTGGCAGTTACTAGGGCATAATCTAGTCTAGGGCTGATGTGGCTCAATTTGAGCCGCCCATTGTAATTTAATCTGGATCATCCATTGAGATTGGCCAACTATATAAAGGGGACTACTCCCTCATTTGTACATGATTAGATTTGAGATTAAACCAGAGAATAGAGCAAAGAGACTTAGTTGTGATAGCTTAGCACTAGTTTGTTAGCATAGTTTGAAGAAGGAAAGTTTTTCCTTTGAAAACTTTGTAAGAAATTGTTGTGAACACTCTTTCAATAAAAAGAGTTTTCATTGATGATGATCTCGTCTTTTTTTGTGAGTAGCTAGCAAGGTTTTCTTCATCCTTCTACTTCAAATAGGACCTAAAGTAGAGTAATTTTCATTTTCATGCAAGTAGTTAGTTGTGGATTGTGGTGTTTGATCAAAGCAGCTTCGTTTAATCCATACCACTAGCAAGCTTGCTGATGGTAAGTTTTCCTTGTGTGGTCGACTGGAATACTCTTTAAGCTTAACTTCAGTTATGATTCATGTTTTGGCATGCGTCGTCTTGATGGTGCCTTTATGTTGAATTGTGACTTGAACACTCCTCGCTATCCCTTTGAAGATTGCACTGACTTTGTAGAGGCTATCCAACATGAGGCGAAGCAAAGTCTAGTTGAAGCTTGCTGAAGTTGATCCCATGTCCCGCTCTTAGATAGGACTTAAATTTTCTAATCCCTACAACCATTCAATTGAGTATATTTCTAATTAGTATTAGGAAACTCATACCTCATTGCCAAATCATTCGCATCATGTGAAAATTATCTGTATCATTAGCCTGCTGTCTATTGCATCATGAACTTGTGAACAATTGTGTAAGTCCCCTCGTGAAAACAACAAAACACAACGAATCAACTAAGTGTATTCCATTGCATTGAAGAAACCTTGGAGTTGAACATACGATCTCTCTCGCAATCTTAGCGTATGGAATAGTTTGATCATGAGAGAATGGAGTAGTTGTTGGATACTTTATTCTGCTGATTGGTGCGCAGTCACAAAAATCACATCAACATGTAGTAAGTTCTTTTGTAGATTCCTTAGTATCAGTTTAGTCTGATGAACTGCGATTGCAAGTTTGAGGATCAGTATACCCGTGTTTTTCCATTCCATCCTGAAATAGTCAATTTCATGGATGGGTCTAAGGATGGTGACCTTACATTCTGGCCTGTTATGTGAAAAATCAACTTCTTGTCCACATTGGAATTTGGTGAAAATCAATTCCATATATTGCACAAATTACAATTGAATCTCTACTAGATTATTTGGAACAAGGATTATTGAAAAATATTTCATGCTTTAAACAAATTAGTTGAAACAAGGATTGTTGGAAAACACTTCATCCTTTTCTTGTGATAGTAGTTGATATCATCTTATTTTCTTTTCTTCTGTACTGCTTGGAATCTTCCATTTGAATTTAAGATTTATGTTTGTAAATTTAAGTAGTACCCTAGTTCAATTTGAGCCAGACTTCTGGAGATTTTTTCATGCATTCTCAATTCTACCAGTTATATTATATAAGAAAGCTCTGTAGGGAGCTGTCCTCAAATAGTAGACATTTCTAAACCTCATTCCTAGTAACACAGTGATTGGCAGGCCTCCAATTAAAGAACTAAATAGTGAATTTTTTTTCTTCCAATATAGTGGTTTAAGATGGTTTCTTTGGCAAAGTAGATGAATGGAATGTTAACAAATGGGCATTATAGGGGAATTGCAGGTTGTAAACAAATGAACATAGCACATGAATAACCTTGATAATAAGAATAAAATGTTTGGAACATAATTATACCTCTATATCCTAACCTCTTCTTGAGGTTGACCATGAAAAACCAATAATTTATCCTTTTTGAATTATAGTCATAAGAAAAATTGTATGGAGACCTTAGAGCCAATGTCAAATTTCTTTGCAGCCTCTAATATTCAAGGAATTTAAAAAATATCAATAACACGTGCAATTTGGATAGTGCATATATGCACCATAGTAATAGAAATTGTGAACTAATCATGAATTAGGCAGTCTAGGATTGCCACTTAAGAAAAAAATGGTAGGCACAATGATCAAGGAAAAATAGTTTCAATTTTTCAAATTTTTCCATAGAATCTGCATTGGTCTATCTTGCTCATTTTTACACCCTTTTTCCATTGACTGCAATTTTGGTAAATTGTCAACTTAACAATGGATTGAACCTAAGCGATTGTGTTAAGTTGATTGACCATGACAAGGTTCTAGTTTCAAAATGGATTGCAAATAATGATGAGCTACTTTTTCATGAGTTCCTTGCTATCTTGAAGGAGGCTGGGGTATTTGGTGAAGATCAAGTGAATCGATTGAGAATAGGCATGGAACTTGGAGCTTCATCATTGTGACCTGCAACCCCCTAGCGGATTGTATGAGCTAGCCTTATTGGCTTCCTTGACATTTTGTTTTTGATATAAAAAGCAACAAAATTGGGGTGTTGTCCCTTTAGTACAAGGCTCCATAGGCCATCAATATTAGAATAGCATAAACAACACATTAACAAGAAGGTCTAGAAAACCTAACCAAACACCCTAAATATTCCATATCAAAAACCACATCAAAATCACGAGCAGAGTAACCAGAGTATCAGACAACCAGAGCAATCTAACCATCCTACATATAGTGTCAATATAACTAAGAGTGTATCTAGCAAGACCATAGAGTCTACCAATATTAATGTCCATCATGAAACCATGATTTAAAATAGTCTTAACCATGGACCACCAGGGGTCATACTAGTCACAGTAAAACATAAAAACAACATCAGTATCTATAAAGAAATGAAAAAGAAATGATGGCCAGTAAGGCTATGGCCAACCAAAAAGCAGAACCTTCCACGACCCTAGTCTTTCTTTCCATTGCATGGCTTGATCAAGGTAATGGTAGTCCAATCCTCAATGAGGTGCTTAAGAAATTCCTTGCTGACAGCTTCCTCTTCAGCATTGTCCACAGACTTGTCCTTCTGCAATGGACAAAGAGTGGTGGCAGACCCGTGCATGATCTTCAACACGAAGGGGGTGACATCCTGCAGTCTTTGCTCCAAATTCTCCATTTTGCTTTTAAGATTATCAACCTCCTCCCAGACAACATCCTACTTGCTACAAGCTTTGTCCATGGGGGCCTTTCCCTCAGCAATGTTTGAGGCCCTAGGCTTGACCTCCTTGGCCCTAACATTGGAAGGACCCAAAGAACCCTTTTTCAAGCTTTCAAAGACATGGGAGGAACTCCTAGTAGAAGCCGAATGGGCTTCCTCCTCCATATCCTTTTCCTCTTTACTCTTGCTATCACTCTCATCAACATCAACAGACTTTGAGGCCTCTTTAGAATTCTTCTCTTTTTCTTGTTTAGTCACTAGTCTGCTAGACCTACAAGGGGTACTAGTCTCTTCAGTGATTTCAATGTCAGAGTCAATTTGCTGCAACCTAAATTTGGTTTTCTTTGAAGCTTTGGCTTTATATTTTGAGGTAGGAGCAATACGTTTCTTATCTTTCCTCTTGACAATAGACCCCATATTAGGGGATGTGTCCTGGGGATGGGCTTTCACAGTAGGGTTTTTGATACACTTTTTCTTACTGGGGGGAGGGGTATTCATAATGCTAGTAGATGGAGGGGTGGAGGAGGCCGAGGCCTCTTTGATAGTAATTGGCCGAGGAGGACAAAGGGAAAGATGAAAATGGTAGTCTGAACATGAGCCCTTGGTGCAAAATGGTGAAATTTCTATCCAAATTCATGGCTTCAACAACATCAAGCACAATACTTTCGAGAGAGTGTAAGAGAAAAAATAGAATTGAAATATTATTGTGGTTTTTGAGGTGATTGAGAAAATTAAAATGGTAATAATAGTACACACCGTATCTCCCTTCAAGAGTGAAGTATTTCATCACCACCACACACATCTTATCCCAAGGCTCTAGAAGCACCTCATAGTTGTAGCCCCCACAAAGCTTGACAGGTTTCTCATCATAGAAGAACTGGTTAAGGCTGGTTTGGTCAGCAACTTTACTGGTCTTCTTCCACTTACACCCATTCGTTGCAAGCCCAGTGGCCGTAGCAATTATGTCCTCATTCATCTCAAAAGAAATGCTCCCCATAGTCACCCTTCTAGCATCCCAAGAGGTGAAAAACTGTTTGGAGAGGCTTTCATCATGCCCCGTCATGCATTCCATGAACTGCGAGATTCCACCCTCTACAAATATGCCAGACGGTGCCACTTCTTTTCCATTTGTTGAATTTGTTTGGCTCAACACGCAAATGGTCGCCACCCATCTCGCCAGAAAGCGGAGAGTGAAAAGCCAATTTAGTGATAGGCATAATTAAAATGAGAATGCAAGTTGTAGAGCAGTTACAAAGAAACCCCAAATTGGAAATAGTTAGAAGAAAATGAAAGCCAAAAAGCAACTTGTAAATCATGAAATTAAGGCAATTAATGCCACTTCCTGTAACCATCTCAAACATGGCAGTTCGCTCGTGTGAGGTGTCCATGGCACAATAAGACATGAGGATAATAAATGCGGATGACACAAAGGATCGAAAAAAATCTGCAAGGCTGATGGAAATATCACAAAATTCAAGGAGGTTCAAAAAATAATGACCCCTTCAACCATTATATTCATCATGAAAAGTCCCAACGGTGACCCAGCTATGAAAGTACATGCCATGTGGCAAATTTTTCCCATCGGCCATCCCACACAACGACTAATATTTAAAATAAAGTCTCCCACCAACATTACTAACTAAAGTTAGTAAATTCCACACTAGCGCCAAAGAAAAGAAATAGTTAGCAACCATGTTGGACAATGTTTAAATCGCTCCTCAGAAGGGACAATGTAGAAGGAGGTAAAGAGAATTCCTTCCTCCAACACCGTAGACCCTCCAGATCAAGACCCATAGCAACCAAATTGTTAGCAACCACATTACCTTCCTTGAAAACATGCTAATGAGTGAACTCTTCCAAACCAGTGAGAAGAGATCTAATGTCCTCAATTATTCCTTGGATTGACCAACCAATAACCATTGTACCTTTCATTGCTTCTACAACCAGTTGAGAGTCACCCTCAATTTCCAGTGTTTTGACGCCGATTGACAATGCAAACTTAAGGCCCCAATGGAGCGCCATACTTTCCACTTGATTGCTCGTGTGTTCATTCAAATTCCCTGTGTAGGCAACCACTAGACAACCATTGTGGTCCCTGATGATACCATCCCCAACAACTTTCCCATCTCTTGACACTCCATCAAAATTCAACTTGCACCAGGGCGGTTTAGGAGTTTTCCATTTTGTGTTGCTCCGGGTAACCTTCTTGGAGTTGTCAAATTTCTTAAAGTCTCTAGGAAGTTTCCAAATTCTAGCGATGGATTTGCCTCAACTAGTTGGGGGGCTACTAGGGGTCTTCCGCTTGCACACAAAGATATTGTCCAAAAGGAGTTTATTAAGGATTATCAACACACTTTCCACACTGTTCTCCTTATCCTTGAATATCCTATTGTTCTTTTCTTTCCACAAACACCAACAAATGTGAGGCTGAATTTGTTGCCAAAGTTGTCTGATTAGGGGGTGTAGGACACCTCCAATTAATAACAAATTGCTGAATGTCCTTGCAAAACACCCATTGGATGTTGAACTTCTGAAGGACGTTTTTCCACACTTGAGAATTAAATTGGCAGTGGATGAAAAGATGGGAGATAGTCTCCTCATGCTGTTTGCAAATGATATATCTGTTGGGAAATTGAAATCCTCTTTTAACAAGGTTATCGAGAGTTAAAATTTTTCCATGAATAGAAGTCCACCAAAAGAAATTGATTTTAGGGATGAGCTATGGGTTCTAAACCTTCTTCCAACAATTCTCTTCAGCTTCAAATTTTAGCAACATGTGATAAGCATACTTAACCGAAAAGGCCTCAGTGTGGTTTTTCATCCAAAAAACCTTGTCCTCCTTAGGAAAAAGAGGAAGTCTCATTTTATTTAATAAAGCTTGAAGCTCAACAACCATAGGGAGAAGGTCAGGCTTGTCTAAAAAACACTTCTCTAGGTTTTTCCATTTACCTTTGGGGGTAATATAATCAACAATAAAAGTACCAAAGAAGGGCTTAGCCCGCTCCCTCATAATTTTGAGATTGTTATCAGCTAGGAGTTTATTCCCAATCGAATGGTCCTCCCAAAATTTTATTGATCTCCCATTGCCAATTTTCCATTTAAGCCCTTCGTTTACAAGCGATTTGCATTTGAGGATATTGTTCCATATCTTAGACCCAGAGGGGAGGCCATTCAAGTCCAAAGCCCTAGAAAAAAACTCATGGCTCAGATACTTAGCCCTTATAATATTACACCATTTGGCTTTACCCATCACAAGATTCCATCCAATTTTGGTAATGAGGGCCTTGTTCAAATTAGTTATCTTTTTAATCCCCAAACCCCGTTGGATTTTAGGATGATAGACTGTGTCCCA
>VDFB02322083.1:17698371-17782289 GCA_007258455.2 Sequoia sempervirens | reverse complement strand
TTGAATACTATTCAACAGAGGGGTCTTCATCAGAAAAATCAGACCAGCAATCTAATTCAAAGGAGAAAGAGGAAGAAGAGTCTTTTGAAGAATCAGAAAAAGAAGAGACAAAAGAGGAGAAGCTTTCCAACTTTATAGCTTCCAGAAGAATGAGTCCTTACACATTAGAGGGGTTCTTAATGGGAAGCATTTGATCACTTTGATAAATTCAAGTTGCTACACATAATTTCATAGATGAGGGGCTTGTAGCACACAAGGTTCTTCAAACACAGGAGGTTGATGGTTTTAGAGTGATGCTAGTGAATGGATTTACCATTACTTGTACTAGGATGATCCCTCAGCTCAGCCTTCAGTTGGGTAATTATGAAATCAAGGATGACTTCTATGTGGTTGGAATTGGGGATACAAATGCAAATATGGGCGTTTAATGGTTACGTTCCCTTGGTGAGATCACCCTTAATTTTAGGACCATGGAGTTGAAGTTCAAATCAGATGGCAGGAATGTGGTCTCGAGGGGAATGTCCAATGGAGGGTCTCGGCTAGTTTCCTTCGAGTGCATGGAGAGGCTTTTCAGGCATGATCAGGTGGAGTGGGCAGTAGAGTGCATAGTTATGCCCACAACTACAAAGGAGGAGAAGTGCTCTTATCAATGAAATGAGCTACCACAAAATGTAATAATTTTTATTTTTTTTAAATTTATTTTCTTCCCTGATTTCTCTTTCTCTGTTTGCTCACTGAGTCTACTGTCTTGATGATTGGTTTTTTGAGACTGTAATTGCTTTGTATTCTATGTGCCATTCATAGTTTGAGTTTGCATAGAATATAAAATGGAAAGAAAGAGCACTTAAGCTAGGCCTTTTTTAAAGATTTCAATTATAAGATTTAAGCATCAGGAAATTACAGTCGTTCAGCTTTTAATTTAGAACATAGCAGCATTACAAATTTCACATACTCAACAATAGCATAGGACATTACTAGTTTCAGACCTGGGAAGACCCAAGACAGCAGTAAAGAAGTCAATTTAACAACTTATTATAAATTCTCAAAATCACTTACAGGCCTGTTTCAAACTTTAATAGCAGATATAACCTCTTCTTGTCCACGTCCAAGTCTCCACTGACATGAGATCTCCAAAAATGTTGAAGCAATGGTAAAGTCACCCTCAACGGCTGCAACCAGGGTCTATTCAATGTGACAAAGCAAGAGATAAGACTTCCAAAGTTCAGCAATCTGAAGTAGAGTTATTCTTGGCTCAAACCCTTGTTTCAATCTCCCAAACACTACGCCCAAACAGTCTTCTACAAGCCTCAACAGGCACCAATCATCTGCAGTTTACAGACTGTGATTTCCACTCCAGCAAGGGCGTCCCACCCATAAAGTTTTATCCTGGTCTTAAAAATTAAATCTTTCACCTTAATTCACAATCCGGTACTCATTGGAAGTACCTTCAATAGGCCCTTCATTTTACGCAATACCCAGATGGTTTAAAATTCTCCTTTCAGAATTATGAGCAGAAAACTGAATCTCAAGTTCAACTGTTAGTACCATGAAAAAAAATTTAAATCATCTCCAAATGCAACAAAACTTCTCTAGTTTGAAGCAATACCATTACCAACCAAAAATCTCACAATCCCCAGTACAAAACTTGATCAAAATCTTCATCCAATAAGCTCTGTAACCTGTAACTTGTAGCACAAGTGAAGCTCCTGTATGAAACCTCCCAAATCCTCTCTTGATGTGGTCTTTCACACACGAAGAAAGGCGATCTTGTAGAGGTTTTCGTCTCAACAAGTCGAACCAAACCCTAGAACCAAGCTCCAAAGCCAAAGCACTAGCAAATATCAAACATCCATGTTGAAAGAGAGCTCCTTAAATCTCTTTTATAACACTCTCAAGAGAGTTCATTCATTCACAATGTGGGATAAACCAAAGCACTTTTTTCCCTTTTTCCCATTTGCAATATTAAATATTCCAAAAGCACTTTAAAATGACTTTAAGTCATTGAACTAGGCACCATGGTACATTTTATGTCCTCCTCAGGACCCTCAAAGATAAAATATAAAGTTACTTTATAATTGACCTTTTTGAAGCATAAATCAAATATTAAATTAATTTAGCCTTAGTAACCTTATATCAACTGAATTTTATGCTGTAGTGACCCGCCTGACTAGGACCCATTGATCCAAATTGAATTACTATTTTTAGTAAGTCCTAAAAATAGTGAATAATGCCCTAAAGCCTGAGCTGGAGAGAAGTTGAGGCACTCAAGATGACTCTCCGAAGAGCGAAAAGTCGCATTAGAACCCCTGCTAAAAAAACCACTTACTAAAAATAGTAAGTGTGCCTAAATCAATCCAACTGAAAGAGGACGTCATAAAAATGGGGACATTACAGTCCACCCCTCCCAAAGATTTCTTGTCCTCAAGCAATGCCAATAAACTTTGCAATCCACATACAAATCCATGCTACAACCCGTAATGATCCTCGGGTCCCATATAATTCTAGGTGGCCTAGAAACCCAACTACTCAAATCCTTGCCATGCGATGCACCAACACCTGAAGTATCCTGAATGTCACCTGTAAGAAGAGTGATAAAGCACCATCCAAACTCAACCCACTCCTCATAAATATGTCCCTCAAAAGAACCAAGTTGGGGTGCCACAAGAGTAAACTCAAGAAGAACCACACTGGCTCCCTCATCCCAAACAATCGTTGCACTAGAACTCAATGTGATTTCTGGGTTCCAAGTGAGTCTCAAGAAAATCACACCAAGCTGAAGTTGCGCCACTCTGATTGCAACTAGCAAACCAATAAGCTCAAACTGCCCCCTCCTCTCATGTACCCTAGGTAAGTAATCAACATCAACTCTGAAGTCTACCAACCAGTGGATCCCACTATGTTTGCTGTGATGAACCGGACAAATTTTTTCAAATTTTACAATGAACAATCTAGTACAACAAGAACCCGTTAAAAGCTCAACTCATAACCAGCAATTAAAGAAAGACTCAACGCCAAGAATGTGCTTTCCGACCCGACTAGGGTAAGTAGCTACCATATGACGGAGTAACAGAAAGTAAATACAATGCTGAAAGACTCAACACCACGGATGTGCTTTCAACCCCAGTAGGGCAAGTAGCGACCATCTGGCGGAGTAACAAAAGTAAATACAATGCTGAAAGAAAGCTCTACCACTTATGCAGCGGGAGCGAATACAATGTAAGAAGTGCAAAGCTTCAATTCCCTTCTTGGCGGAATACCATCCAAGAACTTTAAGTGTGTAGTTCATTCACCCATCTCTGGCGGTAAACCGTCCAAAGATTATTAGGTTTGCTGCTCTAAAACTAAGTAATTGCAGAATATAAAAATGACTGAAATAGTACTACTATTAACAGCCTTACAATGCACAATCTGCAGATTACAAAGTGTTACAAACTGTTAAACCAAAGCAACAACTGATAGAATGTTGTTCCGACTTATTTGACTTCACAATATTGATAAAACAATGCTTGAACTGAACTTCTGGAAGTCTGATATAAAATCAGCAATTCTGGAAACACCAACCAGCAACACAGTAACCCACTAAAAAGCTCATAACTCACTCAAAACCCAACCAAATCACTTAAAACTAGATGCAAACGAGAGCTAGAATGCTGACAATGAAAACCTAACTGAGAAACCACTGACAAACTGTGATATTATTTTTTGGCACACTTCCCAAGACAACCCAGAATGGTACGGCCAAGGAGAAGGGCGATTTTGAGAAGATAAAATCATACACTCAATAATAAAATCTGAAACTCACCAAAGAGGGGCGCCCTAGGATGAGGAAGCCATATGTAAAGTACCCAGAACCAACAAAAATTCATGCAAAGACTTATGAGCAGATTTCTACTTCAGCCAAACCCTAACCAGCAAATGCAAAACTGACAAAATCTTTGAAATCTTCAACCTTGATGATCTGTCTGCTTGTCTGGATGAAAAGCAGTCTCTGAAGCCTTAGCTAGGTGCTATCTTTCAAGCACGAAACCAAGAGAAATGGCTAGGAGGTATGCATCCCTCGAAGTAACTCTGAAAGTATTTCAGCAGCATAACAATAAGGTAGACAAAAGATAACAAAATGAAGAGCAACTGCCTCCTTATATAGACCCTTTGAGAGAATCTCAAGAAACCTCTAGAAGGTGCGCCCCACTTCAAGACCTTTTTAGGTTTTTGACTTTGACTTGGCTGCTTCCTCAAAAGGGCGTACCTTTTCTTTAGTGATAAAATCACTTTAAAATAAAACATATTCTTCTCCAAAGGTTGGCGTCCAATTTCTCTTAAGCAATTATTCACTTTAGAAATATTAAAATATTTCCCCATGAGATGACCACCCTCAAAGTCCCCCTTTTTAAAATAACTTAAAGTTATACAGCTAGGCCAAGGGGTTATAATGTTATAACATTATTTTAATTAAAATACTTATCTCTCCAGAAAATGCATCAAAAGGCCAAAACAATATTACCAACTGAATTGCCAGAAGAGGAAAGCCTGCTGAGCTAATGCTGACTGGACCACTGCTAAAAATAGAATTTACTAAAAATAGTAAATTCAAGAAGTTGCTCGGAATGCAATGCATGCGACACCATTGCGAAGCTTTCTAAAAACCCAGAAAGAGTCCGCAATCCAAAATCCCAAACTTCAAGATGTAGCCGTCATAACTTACTAAAAATAGTAAGTTCGGAAAGGTTGCCCGAAGTAGTTGCAAGTCATACCTCTGCGAAGCTCTCTGAAAACCCAGAAGGAAACCAGAATCCAAACATCCAAACTCCAACAAGCAGAACCCTGAATCTTCAAGAGAACCCATCAAACAGTCGGAAACCCCAATTCTGCCACTGACTTGCTGATAGCACACTGGGAATAGGCTACCAATCACTGAAAAGTGAAGTGCTAAAAACGGGGACATTACATTTGCCAACTAAAATCATAACATTGACGTTTGACCTTCTAGTGTCAACGGAAGAATGTCGAACACCGCAATGCCCCCAAACCCTTGCAATCAATGTGTTACCAACCAAAACAATGAACACCATCTCCATGTAGTGTCTGAAGTGACCACCACTTACCCAAAAGGAGGCAACAAATAAATAAATAGTGTCCAGAAGATCACTCACAACCAACTGCCCAATAGCCTACCAAGGCTTGACAACCATCCACTTATGAGAAGATGTCTCCATAACCAACATGAAAATTTTTGGGCAGCAATGATCGATCTGAAATCCTACTGAAAATATAGGAGATATGAATATGGTAGAAACTAAAGGGACATCTCCTATGATCAAATCATTTTTACCAACCATCCACAACCAAAAAGTATTCAACTGCTTGTCTAATGAAGTCATCCAACTCATTTTTAACCAAAGAACTGATGTCAACCATAGGCAGATCAGAAAGCTGATAGTAGTACTAACACTGGATTTATGCCCACAAGTAGCATCCTCAACGTATCTCCTCAATGTGTCACATAGAGTCATACCAACAAATGCAGATTCCTCCACTCTTCTTGCTAAAAGAAAAACAATCATTTGCAAGAGTTCAACAAACTCATCACCAAAGGACCCCAAATATCTGACACACCCCCATTGTACAATTCTAATACAATCATCAAAACTTGTGAAACTTCTTGTTGTCCCAACTCCAAGGATTTTTAAAAAGTGAACCAAGGCATGCAGAACCATCACCGAGAGTAGGCAACCAATGTTCACAACACAAACCTTTAAAAGATAAACTTTTTCAGAATGGAAGATCTATAGTAAACCCAAAGCATTGCTGCTCAAATCTGAAATCAGCGAAGTACAATCCGAATTTGCTGCTTTACTCAAAGGATACCAGCAACACCAAAGAATTTTCCAAATATAGGCATGTGTGTTAAACAATTTGTTGTACCAAATCAGCTCAAAAGTGCTACCAAAACAGCTCCAAGCAATTACCCACTGGAAGTCCTCCCTACCTTGACAAAGAATAGAGTGCCAACTTCCCAAGATGAGAGCAACCAATGGAATGATGTGACTGACCTGCAACCAAACAGCAAGCTCCAAGCTGAAAAACTGATCTATTATTTTCCAAGGAGTACTCCTGAGAGTGGCCATACTATCAATGCTCCAATCTCTGCTTAAAATCTCTCTCCAATCTATTTGTAAATAAACCAATGGATTTGTAAAATGGCTGGTAAAAAAAGGATTACCATTATCAATTCTGAAATCTAGATCATCATCCCTCCAACACTCACTCCAATCATCCGCACTGAGCTCCATCGTTTCTTGTTGAGAATCCAAGGCATGGGTACCCAGCCAAGAATATTTTCTAACATTCCTAGAAAGGTGCACAACATAACTCCAAGTGCCTTCCCCAACAAAATACACATCATGGAATTTTGTGACTCTTGTTAATTCCTTGTAGCCTATCCATGAAAGCATTCCAAACTGAAGTGCAAGGAGCAATAGTAGTCTTCAAATCCAATCCCAAAGAAAGATTAGTATGAAATATAACATCACTCAATGCAAAGGATGAATTTTCAAGAATGTTGATGTCATATTTATGTCTGTTGTACCCAAAACCAAAAATTTTGCTTCACTAAGGCATTTTGCTTAATTGAGTCATATTCTTGTTTAAGTGTTGTCAAATGGTCGTTTTTGGGGTTTTCAAATATGGAGTTGGTGTCAGTACTATGTCAGTCTGTTGCTGAAGAGATTTAAGAAAAGCGAGAATTTGAAGGAAAAACATCAAAATTTTCTATCTCTGGAGAGGGAGCACATTCTCAAATAGGCGCCCTATCTTTTAGGGGCCCAAATCTTGTTTTTAGGGTTTGTCACCTCCAGCAGACATTTATTCGGCATCACGTCGACCCATGATGGGCTATCGAAACTTTAATCCAAGCCGGACTGTTTTATTCGAGGGATTCTGAGAATCTGGCAAATTGAAGTAGCGAATTAGCTATGCTTGGAAAAGTGCAGCTTTTCAAAGAAATTACATCTTTTGAGGTGCAAATGAAGGTTTTTGGCTAAATGCCACCCAAGATGTTTATCTCATTTTTGTTCAAACTTTGCAACGCATCCGTCAGCGGGTGAATCTGAGTTGCTGAAGTGGCTGAACCTGAGGTCAAACGTAGGGTCAAATCTTAGTCAAAGTATCAGAGGAAAAAGCCAAAGAGCACATTTTGAGAAAGGCGCCTAAGCTTTTCAGGCCTTTAATGCTTTCTCTCTGATGATTTCAAATATTCAATGTGTCCGTGTTACGTTCAGCTTTCCGTTGCTTGTCTCCGTCAGATCAGAAGATGTCTAAACTAGGTCAAGGGGTTTTATATTATTTTTGTAGTTTCGAAATGGCTAAGAGTAAAAGGATAAGAAGAGCACCCAACTTTGAAGAGTGAAATCACGTTTTTCACCTCAGGATGATGTTTTCACGGGGAAATGTGCCCTTTCGGTATGCGATGCTGAGAATCAAAATTGATCCTTGATGAACACGAGTTCGATCCACGGTAGGTAAAAGAGAGTTATGAAGGATTTTTTGTTTTTCCTTAGATGCGAAGAATGCAAAAGTTAGGGGGTGACGAGTAGGAAAGCAGCTTTTGAAAAGGCAGCGGATTTTTGAGCCTTAGGATATCCAATTTTATAGTTTCCAGTCTCAAGAGATATTATCTTTTGATGGAGTTCTTACTTAGTTAAATGCGCGGTAGCCAATATGTCGGAGAGTCAGTCCAGCTTGATGTCAAAGGATGAGCGGAGGTCAGCCCGGAGAGTTTTAAGCAAATTTTTCATAAAATTTGGCTTCTGCGTCTGGAAGTCAACGAGAGTTCAAATTGAATTTTGAGAAGTGAGTTGAATGGGCCAAGCTGGAGTTCATTTGCTTGATTAAATTTGAGCGATTCACGGGTTGTCATCTTGGGTTAAATTATATTGGCATGTGGAGTGATCTTTCAGTTTGCATGTCGAGTTAATAGTTGCATGTTGAGTTAACTTGATTGCATGTTGAGTTAACTGAAGATTATCACTGAATGTCAACTGAAGTTTGCATGCATGGCGAATTTGGTCAAAATTGAGAAGGTTTTAGTGAAGATGGCGCTTCATTGAATGTCAACTGAAGTTGAAAAGGGACGCCATATTTTCATGAAGCATTATTTTGTGAAGCATGAAGCATTTTTAGTGAAGTATGGCGAATTTGAAGTTGTTAACTTCACTCATGAAAAGGGTCGCCATATTTAGTGTTTGAGAAGTGAAGCATGAATTGATGAAGCTACGCACTTTTCAAGGGAATGGCAACTTTAGTTCCAAAAGGGTTGCTATATTTAGATTTTATTGATTAAAACATGTGAAGTTGGCGCATTCTTGAAGGCCAACTGAAGTTCCAAAAGGGTCGCTATTTTTAGCATATTTATTGCATGAAGATGGCGAATCTCATCTCATTCTTGATTGTTAACTGAAGTTATCAAAGGCACGCCTTAGTTCAAGTTTGTGAAGCTAAAGCAAGGTTGAAGATGGCGAATTCTTTATCTCAATCAAAATTGTTAACTGAAGTTATCAAAAGGGTTGCTTTAGGTCAAATTTGTGAATCCAAAGCAAATGTGAAGGATGGCGAACTTGATAAGGTGGCTAACTGAAGCTAAAGTCGCATGGTTAAGTTTAACTGAAGACTTGAAAGGGTAACCCTAATGCATGACCACTTATTTAGCTTGTTCGAGTTTCAGTTAACTATAATGAGGTCCAATTAGAAGCCAAGCGCCATTTTAAAGCATTCTTTATTTAGTGCGAATTTTCTATGATGAAATTCTATATATTTCAAGAATGGCGTCCATTATTGCATCATCTTTTGCTCTTAAGCTTGTATTCTTTTGAGCGACCAGCAAGCTTAAGGTGATTCAGGTGTCCGTTTTCAGCGTTCTTCGAAGCAACGAGTTCAGATTGTTCAGAGGAAGTCAATTCTAGACTTTATTTCCACTTTGCATGCAGGTTTTATAAAGATTCGAAGAAGAAATTTGCAGATTTTTCAGAAGCAGACAAGCAAAACTTTCTATCTTCTGTCTTATTTCTTCTATTTCTCACCTTAGGTACTTTCTTCGCATGTCAGAGTAATTCAACACATTTTCAGAATCTGATCATCTGGGTTCTTATATTTCAGCGTTTGCAACAAGACCCACTTCTTAGATTTTTTCGAGAAAATCGCCCCGTAGCCTTCATTCTGAAGCTCTGAGCCTTTTTCCGAGAATCTCTTTGCATGTGGGCTTGAATCACATTTTTTTCGAGAATCCAATTATCTGGGTTTGTTCAGAATTCAGTTGTGCACAAAACCCATGTTCCAGAAAAACTTCGAAAATTTCTTCCTGTCAGAAGCTATTTTTAGCCTTGTCCAGAGTTTTTCAGAAAGTTCTTCAAGTATATTCGACTTTACAGTCAAAAGTCATCATTTTCAAAATGCAGTTCAATCTCATTGATTACAAGGTGAAATCAGTCCTTACACATAATTTCACCAAGACTTCAGATACGGACCTAAATCATGTTTATCCAGTGGTCAATCTGAGCAGTTTAGAAGGTGTTAGCAGCAATTCGATGAGGAATCTTGAGCGTTCCGGGTTGCTGGCAGCGGCATCCATTCCTGTTACTATCTTTGATCTTGAGTTCGTACTTGCTTGTATTAAGCATTATGACTCGTCTTCACGACAGATCAGATCGGTTGATGGAAGAGTGGTTTGCAGTCTCAAGCCGAAGGACATAGAGAAATGTTTTGCTATTCCTCCTCGTTCAGATAACTTTACTGTTGTTCTTGAAGCTTGTGAGAAGATATGGGATGCTGATCATCAACGTTCACAGAGAAAAGTTGCTCAGAAATGGTTGACAATTCAGAAAACTAACTTGCCTAAGAAGGTTGGTCGTGGTGAATTTAAAGGGGAAGTTGTTGTTTTGATAACCTTACTCAACCGAGTTACCGGTCAATCAGATGCTAATACTTTCCGTCCATGGATGTTTTACCTGATTACCAGAATCCTTGATGGCACAGAGCGTTTTGACTGGGCTATGTTGATTAGTGACTGCTTACATCAGCAGATTACTAACTTTCTCAAGTATCACGAGTTTCATATGATATCCTATTTGGTCTACTTGGTTGCATTTCAAGGTAGTTACAAACTTCTAAAAACCAATGGTACTCTCGGTGTTCAGCGTATTCATGAGTATTATCCACAGCTAGAGTTTTCTCAGTCTGAGCAGGACTTCCGAGTAGTGAATGATCACTTTTCCATGAGAACCGTGAGAGATCTTGATGATGAGATGCATATTCGTATTTCAGCCGAGGCCAAATCAGCAATGGAAACTTGGGCAGATTGGTTCATACAGTTTCCTACTTTCACATACCTTCGAGTTTATGGTTATGTTGGAGAGCCTCTGATGTTGCCAAGATATCCGTCAGACAAGATTGTCTTTATGGAGTTCCTCAGGCAAATGCAGCATGTTCACTTCTTTCTTCGTAGTCGTCATAAGACTGCGGCAAATTTTCCACTCTCATTGGGAATTTTCACATGTGATGCAGCAACAGATGCTAGGCGTATGTCTACTGAGATAGAAAGGTTCAAATTCAAGCCTTATACTGAGAGACGTTCCTATGATCCTCTCGGTCATTATGCAAATCGGTTAGAGCGAGGGATTGCACATGCGCCAGCACTTGAAGATTTCTGGGCAAATTGTGAAGATGATTCGAGGTTAGGTAAAATTAAGTCACTATTGTAGACTTCTTTATTGGACAACTCTGATTACTTGTCCGAGAAGATGTTGATGAATGGTAGGATGATGATGGAGAAGTTCTTCTCAATTCTTATGTTAAGGATCAAGTTGCTCAGGTAGCCACTTTGCTCACCTGATTGGTATGCTAAGGAGAATACTTCTATTGAAGAGGTTTCTAGATCAGTTATCAAAACTAGCAAGTTGTTCTTGGAGAGCAAACAGACACGGAAGTCAGTTCCTGTAGCAGAGCCGCCAAAGGATTTCTCGTCATTGCCTTCTACTTCTAGAGCAAGACCCAGAGTTAAAGTCATTATAATACCTCCTGAAGGGGTTAAACTCAGTGGAAACACAGGGAAGAGAGCTACTCGTAAGAGGAAGCAGAAATAGACTGAGAATATTCCTGAGGTTCCAGTAGACACAGTTATTCAAGCTGAGCCTCACATCTCACCTCCTAGTTCGCCTCATGAACAGCCTATTGATATAGATTCTGAGCCTGAGACACCAGTTCAAGCAGGATCGGAGACAACTGAACCACCACAGGTTGATACATCAGAGACAGTCTCTCCTCGGATTGAAAATATTGTTCAGTCTTGTTGGCTCGAGAAATCTTTGGGAAGACAAAGGCGTGAACCGTCATACAACCTTGATTTGTCCGAGTTTGGTGAGCCTTATTAGAAGAGATCAAACAAAAAGATAAAGAAACAAGTGCACATTGAAAAGACTCCTGAATCAGAAATTGTTATTGAAGTCGCAATGCCTCCAGAAGGTAAAAGCTTAGACGAAGTCGAAGTGGGTGACTTTACATTTACTAAGGCAAATCTTGGCAGGACCACACGATAGACAGATGTAACTCTTCTTAAGATTGTTACCAATAATCTTGAAGAGCGTATCACGAAGGATGGAGAAGATAAGGCTTTACTCAAAGCTGAAAATAGTCAACTTCGTCAATACATTTCTGATCTTGTTCATGGAAATCCGAATAGAGCACCTGTTCTTCCTCAGAGCACACCTGCAGAACAACGAAAACTGGATCAGTTAGTCAGTCATGGCAGACTTTTGGATGATTGGATTGAAAGTTTAGTTGCTGCTGGTAAAACTCTTCTTGCAGATTTGTATTAGTTGAGGAGTGAGGCACATAAACTCCGTCAGGGTATTCAGTTGCTGGATATTGCAGTTGCAGAGAGTTTGGCAAAGGATCGTGTTCTTGTATCTCAGTTATCAGTTGCATGCGATGCTTTGGAGATGATCGAAGATCAAGAGAAAGTCTTCACTTGGAGAGAGCAGCACCTTCTCAGAACAGAAATATGTGAGAAGATCTCTTCCAAATTGTTTTCACTCAAGGATGACGTGGTTGGAGTACTTGCACTTGTCAGTGGCTTCGTTGTTCAGATTCCGTGTCATTATCTTCTCGAAGATGGCACGTATGTGGAGTTGGAAAAAGTTCAAGCAGAATTCGAGAAGCTGATTTATGACAGCCTTGAAGGTGAACCTAGGGCACCTAAATTAGAGAATGTTTCAGTAATTGCAGCCAGTTTGAGAAAGGCGACTGAAGAATGTAAAGATGGTGTGCACATAATTACCGAAAGTGGCAGAGAACTAAAGAAACAGACTGTTATTTTTAGCAGCATCAAAGTGCCAGATGACAGAGAGATCGATGAGTTCTTGGTCGAAGTGTTAGACTGAGTTGACATGGAGTGATCTGCCAGTTGGAACCTCCAGTTGATTTCTAGGGTTGAGTCCTGAGTGGCAGTTAACTTGACTTCCAGTCTTGAGTTAACTTGCTGACTTAACACATGCTTATCTCATTCTTGGAATTATCAACACGGAGTTAGGGTTAGGGTTTCGTTAACGAAGGTAGTGGCGATTAACTTTGCTTTAAATAAGGATGCATGCTTGCATGGTCCATTTGGTTATTTATACGGTTAAGTGATGGTAGCCGTTAACTATATAGTTTACTTCATTAGGGTTTAATAATTAATCTTGCATGCATTGCGAGACTGTAGTTGAACACAAGGTGATTTTAGGGTTCCCTACACCTTGATGTATATAAATAAGAGCTTTGCTCATTTGTAATTAACTTTTGCTTGAGAGAGAAATATATGCTGCGCCTACCTTGCCCTCAATATTGCTCTTTTGGTATTTGTTCATGTGTCTTCGCTATTGCAATTAATTGTTATGCCACATAGGGTTTCAAGAGATTGTAATGGTGGATTCTTTCCATAGTTTAGATAAATCTGTTTTGTGAATCTTTTATTGTTATGATCAAGCGTTATGCCACACTGGGTTTCGTAAGATTGTCATGATAAAACCGTTTTGTGAAGAATTTACTATGCTGATCGAGTGTTATGCCACATAGGGTTTCATTAGATTATCATGGTGAATCTTCTCATAGTTTAGATAAATCTGTTTTGTGAATTCTTTTGTCATTACGATCAAGTGTTATGCCACACAGGGTTTCATAAAGATCTTGATGATAAAAGCCGTTTAGTAAGTCTTTACTGTTATGATCAAGTGTTATGCCACATAGGGTTTCATAAGATTGTCATGGTAAATTCTTAAATCTGTTTTGTGCCCAATAAGCTGGTTTAGATTGAGATGATAGTTGCGCCACCTTGCCTTCAAGTAGAGAATCTAAACACGTTTATCGTCAGTTAGTCATAACCTTGCTCTGTTTCCTCATGCTCTGATTTTCTTGAGGAGATTGGATAGATTAGTTTAGTTGTAGTTGATAGATCTGCAAAACCAGAGAAAATTCAGCTGCAACGTATAAGTTCTTTCAAGAAAGTCTTGTGCCTCTACAGCTGAAACAAAAAAGACAGGATTTAGTTTAGTTTATTTCCTTGCAAATACTTTGTCAAGCACAACGAGGGAGCTTCCCCTCCTAATTTGAAGAGCACTCATTGCGTAGTGTGCATAGGCTGTGCGTATCAACTCTTACTCCAGAGGTGCTAGTTCTTACGCCAACAATGTCCTTTCCCAAAATGCACATAAGGTACAAGCTGGAAACTACCTTTACTTGGTGTTGTTCTGTAATTTTCATCAAGCTCGAGAACAAGTTTTAGAATCCTTTCAAAATCTAAAATATTGAAGTCTCCAAAAATCAATACATCCCATGAAGGATCGGTGTGTCCTAATGCCATGCTACTCCTTACGATCTCCCCATCTGTCTCCTTGTTTGCATTGCTCATATCCGGTGGTCTCCCAAGAGAGTAAACAATCATCTCATAATGTGGATTCAAAGTAATAGTAGGCTGAAAATCATACTCCAACTTAGGTTTTGAATCTTCTCCTAGATCCCATACCTTACTTTTTTCACCAAGTGCAGCACAACAACCAAGAGTTGTTTCATCATCCATCTCAAAAAGTGGATTTTCATATGTCTTCTCAACACCCACCTCAAACAATGGGTTATCATTGAACACCACGAATTGATTATCCCAATCATGTTTGTGCAAATCAAGAGAATTGCTGCCACAATATAGGTCAAAATCAGAACTATTATGTCTTTCATCAATGACTCCAAGGCTGTCCCAAGTCTCTTGTGCATCCTCATTATCATGTTCAGTAGTATATTGTGGGTCCAAATCATCCAAGTTCCTAATCTTCTGCTCAAATTCATCCCCATGCAAAGTTAAATCAGAATTTGTTTCAAGATCTTCATCCCAATCATCATTACCACCCTCCATACTTGCATTTTGGTCACCATCACTGGAAATATCAGAACTCAATTACACGGCTGCTATTTTGTCTTTCCCTTCATGCACAATCTCATCCTTAGTATTTGCATGCATGTCCCAAGAATCATCAAGAGGCACTATTTCACTTTCCTTAGGCTCCAAATCAGCCACTACACCTGAATATTTTGATGTAATCTCCTCTCCGATCACTTGCTCTTGACAAATCACATGGGGACTCAATTTTGTCACCTCCTTGGTAAGTATTTTTGGTTCCTTCTTGTCAAACTTCTCTATGAGTCTCTTAGTGAACACAATATACGATGTAATCTGTGTATACTCCAAAATGATCATATCATGGTACCACCACCTATGTGCGACTCCATCAAAGTGCATAGTAGCATATTTTATGGATTCATCTTCAGTCATGGAGTTTTGTTTGAAGTAGGAGTCCACCCTCTATACCCATGCTCTCGCTGAAATCTCACTAGACCCGTCAAAAAAAGGAATACCAAGCTCTCCAAATAACCTTCGAAAATCATTGAGTTGTCCTCTATGGCCCCTGATGGTCGCATAACTCATTCTGACCTCTATATAATCCCATAGTGACATGTCATGTTGGAAACCAGAACCTGCAGCCAACCAATCTTTCTTGAACTGTTGATGTTGTTCAACTACAGTGAGTTCTTCTGAAGCTTCTTTTCTCCGTGGAGAGTTAGGAATACGTGGTCTTGTCATCACTCCATTCCGCTGATCATTCACTGTGTTTTGCTCAACTCCATTACCCTGACCCATTTTGTCCATTTTCTATATAAGTTTTGCCATGTGCTGATTGGTTTCTTGTGTCAGTTGAGATGTTTTATCCTGTTCCCTGACCAATGTTTCCAGTACATGCAACATACGATCTCCCATGGTTTAATCTTATATCTTCTTCCACAGTATCTAATGCACAATTTTTTAAAACACCACTGGCAGGCAGGATGATTTAGCTTTGATACCACTGAAATGAGATACCCCGAAATGTAATAATTTTTTTTTTTTTTTAAATTATTTTCTTCCCTGATTTCTCTTTCTTTGTTTGCTCACTGAGTCTACTGTCTTGATGATTGGTTTTTTGAGACTGTAATTGCTTTGTATTCTATGTGCCATTCATAGTTTGAGTTTGCATAGAATATAAAATGGAAAGAAAGAGCACTTCAGCTAGTCCTTTTTTAAAGCTTTCAATAATCAGATTTAAGCATCAGGAAATTACAGTCGTTCATCTTTTAATTTAGAAAATAGCAGCATTACAGATTTCACATACTCAACAATAGCATAGGACATTACTAGTTTCAGACCTGGGAAGACCCAAGACAGCAGTAAAAAAGTCAATTTAACAGCTTATTATAAATTCTGAAAATCACTTACAGGCCTATTTCAAACTTTAACAGCAGATATAACCTCTTCTTGTCCATGTCCAAGTCTCCACTGACATGAGATCTCCAAAAATTTTGAAGCAATGGTAAAGTCACCCTCAACGATTGCAACTAGGGTCTAGTCAATGTGACAAAGCAAGAGATAAGTCTTCCAAAGTTCAGCAATCTGAAGTAGAGTTATTCTTGGCTCAAACCCTTGTTTCAATCTCCGAAACACTACGCCCAAACAGTCTTCTACAACCCTCAACAGGTGCCAATCATCTGCAGTTTACAGACTGTGATTTCCACTCCAACAAGGGTGTCCCACCCAGAAAGTTCGTCCTGGTCTTAAAAATTAAATCTTTCACCTTAATTCACAATCCAGTACTCATTGGAAGTGCCTTCAATAGGCCCTTCATTTGACACAATACCTAGATGGTTTAAAATTCTCCTTTCAAAATTATGAGCAGAAAACTGAATCTCAGGTTCAACTGTTAGTACCATGAAAAAAAACTTAAATCATCTCCAAATGCAACAAAACTTCTCTAGTTTGAAGCAATACCATTACCAACCAAAAATCTCACAATCCCCACTACAAAACTTGATCAAAATCTTCATCCAATAAGCTCTGTAACCTGTAACTTGTAGCACAAGTGAAGCTCCTGTATGAAGCCTCCCAAATCCTCTCTTGATGTGGTCTTTCACACACGAAGAAAGGCGATCTTGTAGAGGTTTTCATCTCAACAAGTCGAATCAAACCCTAGAGCCAAGCTCCAAAGCCAAAGCACTAGCAAATATCAAACATCCATGTTGAAAGAGAGCTCCTTAAATCTCTTTTATAACACTCTCAAGAGAGTTCATTCATTCACCTTGCCAATGTGGGATAGACCAAAGCACTTTTTTCCCTTTTTCCCATTTGCAATATTAAATATTTCAAAAGCACTTTAAAATGACTTTAAGTCATTGAACTAGGTGCCATGGTACATTTTATGTCCCCCTCAGGACCCTCAAAGAGAAAATATAAAGTTACTTTATAATTGACCTTTTTGAAGCATAAATCAAATATTAAATTAATTTAGCCTTAGTAACTTTATATCAACTGAATTTTTTGTTGTAGTGACCCGCCTGACTAGGACCCATTGATCCAAATTGACTTACTATTTTTAGTAAGTCCTAAAAATAGTAAATAATGCCCTGAAGCCTGAGCTGGAGAGAAGCTAAGGTGCTCAAGATGGCTCTTCGAAGAGCGAAAAGTCGCATCAAAACCCCTGCTTAAAAAATCACTTACTAAAAATAGTAAGTGTGCCTGAATCAATCCAACTAAAAGAGGACGTCGTAAAAATGGGGACATTACAATCCACCTGACATTCAGGCTTAACTATCCAAGTGAAGCAAGGTCTTTGGCAGTATACCTCTAGGTAGGCCTCTTGATAGAGGCATTGAGCATGTGGTTGATTTGGAGGAGGGGGCTATGCTTGTCATCACTACACCATACAAGCACCCAAAGAGACAAGGATGAAATTGAAAAGGCAATTAAGGAGCTCCTGGACATGGGACACATTAGACAGAGTAAGATTTTTTTTGCTTCTTCCATGGTGTTAGTGAAGAAGGACGGGACTATGCACATGTGCATAAATTGCAGGGCACTTAACAAGAAGACCTTCAAGAACAGATACCCCATCCCACGGATAGATGAGCTACATGGAGCATTCTATTTTTCTAAACTAGACTTGAGGTATGGTTATCATCAAATCAAAGTTCGAGAGGAGAATATTGAGAAGACAACCTTCAGATGCCATTATGGTCACTTTGAGTTCCTCGTGATGCCCTTTAGGTTGACTGATGCTCTTGCTACATTCCAATCATGTATGAATAGGATATTCAATAAGCAGTTGCGTAAGTTTGTGTTGATATTTTTTGATGATATACTTATTTATAATAGATCATGGGAGGAACATCTGAGGCATTTGGATGAGTTCTTGAGCGTCTTGGAGAGTGAGTCATTGTTTTCCAAGGATTGCAAGTGTGAGTTTGGCATGTCAGAGTTGATTTATCTTGGACATATAATCAACTCTAAGAGAGTTAGCATTGATCCTGAAAAGATCAAGGCTATTCTTGGTTGGCCTCCACCTACAAACCTTACACAGTTTGAAGGGATTCTTTGGGCTCTCTCAAATGGAAGCCCGACTCACAAATTTGACCAAAAAGAGAGCATTTGTTTGGTCTAAAACAGTGCAGAAATCCTTTGATTATTTTAAGCAATTGATGAGCACATTCCCAGTGTTAGCAATTTCAGACATTTCCAAGCCTTTTGAACTTGAATATGATGCCTCAGGTGAAGGTATAGGTGTTGTCCTCATGCAGAACAAACATCCCATAGCCTTTGAGAGGAGGAAGTTGAGAAGAGGTGAGAGAGCATACTCCAATTATGACAAGGAAATGTTTGCAATCATGCATGCCTTAGCTAAATTCAGACAATACCTTGTGGGAGGGAGATTTTTGGTTAAGACTAATCATAACAGCCTTAAAAACTTCTCTAATTAGAGGGATCTCAATGAGAATTAGTAGAAATGGGTAAGAAAACTTCAAGGGTATGACTTTGACATTGAATATGTCAAAGGGAAGAGGAATGTGGTGGATAATTCCTTGTCTAGAAGGCCACATTTATGTTAAATTTCAGTCAAATCAGCAGATTGGAAGGAGAGGATACAAGCTGATTATGTCAAGAATGCACTTGCAAACAACATTCTTGATGGTTAACTGCAAGATGATAAGTACCATATAAGGGATGGTCTTATATATTACAAGGAAATAATTTGGTTAGTTCCTGAATCTAAGATGAAAGTGCAGATTTTTAAGGCTTTTCATGACATTCCTATGGCTGGTTAGAGACATGGTTTATTTGAGGTTGTAGCCTTACAAGAAATCCACTCTCAAGAAGAGTGGCTTAGAAAAACTTAAGCCCCATTTTTATGGACCATTCAGAGTCACCAAGAGGATCAAAAAGGTGGCTTATGAGTTGGAGCTACCTGAGAGTACCAAGGTGCACAATGTCTTCCACGTTTCTCGCCTTCAAAAGGCACTTGGTCAAAATGTGGTTTCTTCTACAGAGTTGTCTCATTTGGATGAGGAAGGCAAGTTGATATTGGTTCCAAAGGTTGTAATGGAAGTCAGGGAGCGTACTCTATGGAAGAGGGTGATTAAGGAGTATCTTGTGAAGTGGAAGAGTTTTCCAACAAACGATGCTACCTGGGAGAGTGAGCAAATATTACAGCATCTAGAGTTGTGATTGCTTGAGGACAAGCAGTATTGGGGAGAGAGGACTATAATGTCCCCTTCTTGCACCTAATCAGTTGGAGAGTTCCATTAGCCTATTCCAAGGTTCCTGTAGGCTAAGTGGAGTTGGTTAGGGGACTCAAAGCCTGTGTTGGGATTTTTGGTGATTTTCAGTGCTTTCTGGTAGAGGTTACTATTTATAGCAATGGCCATTTTTTAGTACTTACTATTTATAGTAAGTCTCGATATATCTCAGATTGTGCCAGTTTGGTGTTTGGGTGCACTTACTATTTTTAGTAGTTGCTATTTTTAGTAAATGCATTTTGCCAACTAATCTCGACCTCTATTTCTCCAAGAGTAATATTTCCTATTTGGGCATTGGTGAGTTCTAAGGGTAATTAAATTAATATTTGTATTTTTCAATCACTTAAGTTATGTTATAAAGTTACTTTATAACTTAAGTGAAGGTCATGTGTTCATCAAAAAGGACCTTGTCTCACGCCTAGGAAAGGAAAAAAAAAAGTTATTTTTAAAAAGCCAAATTATAAGCCTCCAAAAGTGGACGCTAATCTTGGGAAGACAAGGATTTTAAAATAAAATCAAAAGCTCATGAAGGGGGGTGTGGGAGTCTTGGAGGGAAAAATTTTCAAACTTGGTTACCCTAATTTCCTTCCCTCCTCTATAAAAGCATCTCTTTGGCTCTCATTTGATTATCTATCTTTTGGCAACATAATAGGATGCTACTAGAATGCTTCCAGGGTTTCATTTCTATGAGTTGAAGACGAAAACCCTCACTATTAGTAGCTGGTTTCAGTGGTGAGAGATCCACCCTAGCCGAGAAAGGTGATGCTACTTCAAGGATCACATTGGGTATTCACAGAGATTTGATTTCTATCATTTTGGAGGTTGAGCAATGAAGATTTTCTTAGTATTTTGATGTGGGATCGATGGCTTGTGTGTGCTTGGGGGTTTCGCTTCATTTTGATGGTGTTTGGAGGTGATAAAACACTTTTTTCAGAGGTCTGATATACATTTCCAGAATTTGGAAACTCACTTTTCACAATGGCTGGAAGTGCAAAATTATTCATAGCTCTATGGGTGATCAAGGACTCATTCTGGTTACTGTTGCAAGGGAATTCTCATAGCTAAGTGACACATTTCAAGTATTCATTTGCAAGTTTTGGTGGAGTTCTGATTTTAGGGAGGAAATTGCCCCTCCTAGGGGGTCATGCCACTTTGGGAGTTGTGCAAATCAGGTTTGTTTCTGTATAGACCTGCAATCTTCCTTCTACAACATTTGTGAAGTTGTCTGTTGAAGATTAAGAGCCTTGGGTGGTTGGCCTACATCATAACTTGGCTTTGTTGCAACATATGAATGTATTGCTGCTCATTGAATGACTGTAAGAGCTTCATTTGGGACTGTTATTAGGTCTGAAACTACTGTTATCAAGTCTGCAAATAATTTCAATAAGTCTGATTTCATTGGATGTTATAACCAATGGTCCAATATATGTGTAAATTGTAATGATGCAATGTGAAGAAAATGTATTTCATGGTTCTTTCCTTTCTTTGCTATGTCATGAATGAATGTCATATTATGTTGCAAACATTTGAATGCAAAAAATCCCGCACTTCATAGTACATTCAATAGAACAAAACAAAACAAAAAAGGTGGTTGTTACACCGATGCACTCAAGACGCCTCTAGCCATGATTCCTGGCAAAAGCCATAATCATAGCAGGAGCTTGCAGACGCAGCATTTCTAGAGCCTCTAATATTCGCATCAAATTTATACTTAGTTTTATATATCCATTTGGTACATACAACTTTCCTACCAAGTGGCAAGTTGGCCAACTCTTGTGTTATTTCTTTCAATGGGTGCCACTTCACTCTTCATGGCTGCAAACCATTCTACTTTTTCACTGGCTTCAGCAAAACTCCCTAGTGCATTAGTTTGTATGATGTTTCATTAGGGCATAGTTAACTTTAGCATCAGACCTTGTCAAATTATCAAAATTAGTGTCCAACATGACAGTTGGTGGATGATTTCTTTGATATTTTTTATATCTCCTTGTCCCTAGATTCAAGAGTTCAAGTTCTCCATTATCTATTTATTTTGATTCACTAGACACCAATGTATGAGAATCTTCATCTACATCATTCAAAAGTTGGATAGATTTTTCTAAATAAATCATAATGTTTTTGTCCTTTTCATTAGGGGCATATTGTGCTTCTCTACCAAAGATGGCATCTCTATTTATTACTGGTTTCTTATTGGAAAGATCATACACTCCATATGATTTGTTTTTAGAGCCATAATCAATGAAAATATATTTGAGGCTCTTATCATCCAACTTTGTCCATTTTTCTCTTGGTATATGTGCATAAGCAACATATGCAAACTGTTAATGATATTGCAGCTTCTGGTTCATCCTTCCAGCCATGAGTGAAGACATAAATCAATATAGCCTATCGGCTATTTATTGATATGTGTTATAATGTGAATTGACGCTTCTCTTGGCAACAATATAATTTTCTATAAGGGCCGACCTTCCTTGTAATTAATATATTTTATTTGTAATTATATTTCTCTCCTTGGCCGACCTTGTGCATAAAGAGGTGCGACCTCTCTCTCATTGCATATATATACAAGGTCATTTCTATTATTTCCATAATCAAGAAAAGTTCGATTCATTTCCTTCATTAAGTGTAATGTCCCCATTTTGGCCATACGCTCTTCTTTGACTGATAGCCTATTTCCGGAAATCCGTAGGTTGATCAAAAATGAAATTAGGGTTTCTTGGGCTTGGGTTTCTGTGGCATTCATATTATTTACTATTTTTAGTAAATGCTTGTTGTGGCAGTTGCAATTGTCAATTCTTAATCCTTAGCAGTTGGAGCAGTAGTTATATTTTGGTTTGGTCTTCAGTTGGCAAAAATATTATATTATTGGCATTTTGTTCTATTTCACTGTTGACCCCCACCTTGGCCTAAGGAGTTAACTTAAAGTTGTTTTAATGTGGGGCCATGAAGGGTACGCCCTCATCAAAAGTTTAAATATTCTTTATTCAAATATTTCTTATCTTGAAAGTGGACGCCACTTTTATTGTTTTGAATAAAGTGTAATGTTGAAGGCCTTTTGGGACGCCACTTGAGAAGTTGACTGGTCTTTGTGAAGTGGAAGAGTCTCTTGTGTCTTTTGAGCTGCTTCTCAGGCGATTGAAGAGTATTGATGAGTTCTTATTTATTGAAGGTCTTGGCTCCAGCATTTCATCCATGAAAATTATGCTAAAGTTATGCTGTCGAAATGACAATTGACATATTGCTTCGAGGAAGTCTACCTCCTAGCCTCTCATCCAATTTCGTGTTTGCAATATAACACCTAGTTGGTTTTCATTGCTGCTTCTCATCCAGACTAGCAGATTGAGCTCAACAGTTGAAGAATTTGGAGTTTTTTCATAGTTCTGGTTTCCTGGTTTTTACACAGCTGAAGCTGAGTTTTGTTCATAACTTCTGAAGTGAATTTTATTTTGTTCTGGGTACTTTGGCCATGCATTAGTTAACTGAAGGCGCCACCTTTCACAAAATATGGGAATTTATTTCCAAGTATTCAATTTTATCTTGCAAAATCGATTTTTGGTGAAGGCCGTACCATCTTGAGGTACATTGGAATTCGTGCCAAATTATTTGGAGTCTTTTGTGGCTGTTTTTGGATTGCATCTTGGGCGCCAGTCTTCTAGGGAGCTTTTGCAACTTATTTCACGTCATTCGGAGGAGAATTGAGTGAGTTATGAAGATTTCATTGATTCTCATAGTTGCAGATTGATATTTCCAGTTTCACAGTTTTGTATCAGATTGTAGTAGTTCTGATTTCTGATTTATTATCTGCTGTTAGAAAGTTCTACAAACATTGAAAAACATCTATCAATCTTGTGTTTGAAGATTATTGTAATTTCTAAGTAATTTGCAGCTTATTATTCATTTGTACAAACTGCAAACAGTAGTACTGTTCCAGTTTTTTAATTGCTGCAATTTCTTTCTGTATCTTCTCACATAAGTCCCCTGGATGGTTTACCGCCAGTGTGGTTAAATTGATTGTAATAACTTATACCCACTCATAGTGGTGAATCCCCACAGTTCTGTGGATGCCCGCCGCAGCGGATGAATTGCTTTTATTTGTAATCTTTTCCCCCCACTGTTTGGTGGTAGCGTGGAATTGTTTTCTCATGGCTGGTTATCCGCCTAATAGTTCATAATTTCAATTTCTTTGACTCCGTCATATGTTAGCACCTCGCCCTCAGTGGGATCTTGAGTGCACATTCTTGACGTTGAGTAGTTCTTCCATTCAAGTTCAATTTCTTCTGTTCAAGTTCAATATCTTCCATTCAAGTTCCGATTTTAATTTGAGGCTAACGCTAATCCAATCATCTATTGCTGGTTATTTTGTGTTATTCCTTCGAAAAAATTGGTTAGCATATTTCATTAAGGGCAGATTGTGAATCTCATCAAGGGCAGATTTAGTAATTCAAGGAAGTGCAGATAGTTATCTGTTATTGCATCTGGTTTAGGTGCTGAATATTGGCCTTGTGTTTGGCCTCACTGTAAAGAGAGTTGTTGCCATTATTTATATATAAGAGAAGATCTTTTGTTGCTGGGTTTTTCTCCCTCAAGTGGAGGGTTTTCCCAGGGTATCTCCTATGTTATTGTGTCTGATTCTGAGTTAATTTTCTGTGCATATATCTGATCATATAAACTTAATATGGTATCAGAGCGGGTTTGAGAAGGTCGCGATCAGATTTACAGCGATACTCTTTTCTCTTCGTCTTAATTCTTTGTCTATCTCTACATCAATCAAGATGGTGAACGGATTGAAAATCGAAGATAGACTTGAGGGAGCGTCAAACTACACTTCATGGAGGTTTAGAATCATGCTCACATTGGAGGAGAATCATTTGGCAAAGTTTGTGGAGACCAAAGTTCCCGAACCTGAAGAGGAAGAAGAGAAGTTGCAATGGAAGAAGAAAGACATCAAGGCGAAGAAGTTGTTGGTTGATTCCGTCAAGGATCACATTGTTCCAATTGTCTCCAAGTTGAAGACTACAAGGGAGATGTTCAAGACATTGGAGGAAATGTACGAAATCAACAACACCAGCTGGGCACTTGCCTTGAAGCAACAACTTCATCATGTTAAGATGGCAGAAGGAGAATTTGTCATCACCTACTTCATGAAGATTTCTGAATTGAGAGATCAGCTCTCTACCATTGGTCATCTTGTTGATGACAAGGATTTGACCATGTTGGCTCTTAATGGTCTTCCTTCATCTTGGGAGTCTTACATTCAAGGAATCAGCGCGAGATCAAAACTTCTCAAGTTTGATCGTTTGAGGGTGGATTGCATTCAAGAAGAGTCTAGGTTGGCTGCGAGAAGTATTGGTCGAAGCTCTACGAATGAAGACATTCATGTTCTTTCCGCTCAATCATTGGAGAAGAAAGGATACTTCAAGAGGAATAGAGATAAAGGGTCAAATGGTGCTCCCGCACTCAAGAAGAAGTGGGACCTCTCCCAAGTCCAATGCTTTTGTTGTGACAAGTTTGGTCACTATGCGAAGGATTGCCCAACTAGGCCTAATCAGCATGCTTAATTTGCGGATATGAATAAGTTCTCTCCTCAAAAGGATTCTAGGGAATTTCTATTCTAAGTCATGGACCTGTGTTCAAGCCATGAAAGTTGTGTGTTGATCTGTGCTCAAGAGCAGCATATCTTGCATCCATCAAAATATTTAAAGAGATAAGTATTCTTTGTTTGTTAAGTTATATCTTTTATTTGGATCTTGTAATTAGTAAAGAGAGATAGTGGTTTCTCTTGAATTGTGTTCACTAGCGTAAGATCATTTTAAGATTTCATTTTTTGCTAGTCTTTTCATCTTGGTTGTGAAGATTTCTGAGTGTGACTCTGAAATAAAAAGAGAATTGAAAGTTCGATGGTGATTGGTCACATCGACATCATTCTCTAATGCATGATCTATGATAGAGCCTTGAACTCTTGGAGAGAGTTGGTTCTACATGCTAACCGCATAATGCATTCAAGAAATCTGTAGTTGTGCAGATTTTTTTTGTTGTGCTAAGCTTGGCGCTCTCGAGAGGAGTAAAAGTTGGAAGAAAGAGTTATATCAAAATTCAATAAAGATAAGTTTCCTTATCCCTTCATTCTGATCTTTTGATATATTTCTCTTTTGTGTTGATTTATTTATTCATGTTTTAATATTGTTCATAACTTGAGATAGTAAACTTTGTATGATTCTAATCTTTTCTTTGGATAGTTATAAACTGTTAGTAATCTCTATCTAAAATGCTTCCAGGACAAATCTAGGAGCAAGAAGGTGATGAGAGATTGCTCAATGATGAAAAGCTTGTGGCATCTTATGAGGAAGTCATGCCGACCAAAGAAATGATCAAGCGTGAAATCACAACTTGCAGTCATGGGACTAAGTTGGTGGCTAGAGGGAGTTCACTTCCAGAAGTCTTCCTTGTAATCTCTGAAGCAGGGGTCAAGAGGGAGTTTTGTAACTCACTGAGAAGAAGTGAAGATTACTGTATTGCAAAGCTAGGTTCTAAATCCTTAGAAGATCCCTTCAGCTGCTGAGATCAGAATCGCTCAAGATTGTCATCTGGATTTGTCATTGGTAGCTCCGCAAACCTATTCAGAATAGTGAGATCTGAGATGAGGTCGAGGAGGACTATCCTGAACTCTCTTTAGTACCAGAGGTGTGTGCTGGAAAACATTTATCTAAGTCAAAGTGTTGCAGGCAATCTTGGACGATGAGGTCAGAAGGTTGATGCAAGTACTTAAAGATTCAGAGGGAGCCTACTGAACCTAAAGAAGATGGTTGTGTTGCTGACCGGAAGAGCACCTCTGGATGTTGCTTCAGTTTGGGTTCAGCTATGATTTCCTGGTGTAGCAGGAAGTAGTCATCTGTAGCATTAAGTACAGCAGAGGCAGACTATATTGCAGCTTGTATGGCAACTCGGGAAGCAGTGTGGCTTCGTAAGCTCCTTGCAGGATTGTTTGGACAATCAATGGAGCCAACTATCATTCATTGCGATAATCAGAGTTGTGTGAAGCTTTCTATCAATCCTGTGTTCCATGACAGAACCAAGCACGTTGAGATCAAGTACCACTACATGAGAGATATGGTATTGCGGAAGGTTGTACAGTTGAGGTACATCAGCACTGATGAGCAGACGGCAGATATTCTCACCAAGCCTCTCGCCAGGATAAAGTTGTGTACTTTCGAGATAAGCTTGGTATGGTGGAGAATCCAGCCTTGACTAAGAAAGAGTCTCAGTATCAGTGAGCCTTGTTTATTGAGTTCTTCTCTGTGAGAGAAGTTCAAAGTGAAATCCCTTGTTAATGCATTTTCCTCTAAGACGGAGGAATTTGAGGTGCAAGCCCTTGTTAATGCATTTTCCTCTGAGACGGAGGAATTTGAGGTGCAAGCCCTTGTTTCCACCCTCTGAGATGAGTCATGGTGGATGTCATGTGTGAGACTCCATGACATATGTTGTACTTGTGTTTCACCCTCTTAGAGAGTCATGGTGAAAGTCACGTTGAGGTGACAACATCACACAAGTGATGAACACTTGTACTTACCATAGTATGGTTGTAGCCATTATCGTTGATATCGTGTTGAGGCGATATCTAATATCACGTTGAGGTGATATTCTTTTTTTCACATTTGGTTGTAGCCAATGTGATGGGCATCATGTTGAGATGATTTGTCTTGAGCAGCTGGAAGTTCTCTCCCTAGCTGAGAGGGAGTGTTAATGATATTGCAGCTTCGGGTTCATCCTTCCAGCCACGAGTGAAGACATAAATCAATATAGCCTATCGGCTATTTATTTATATGTGTTTAATGTGAATTGGCGCTTCTCTTGGCAACAATATAATTTTCTATAAGGGCCGACCTTCCTTGTAATTAATATATTTTATTTGTAATTATATTTCTCTCCTTGGCCGACCTTGTGCATGAAGAGGTGCGACCTCTCTCTCATTGCATATTTATACAAGGTCATTTCTATTCTTTCCATAATCAAGAAAAGTTCGATTCATTTCCTTCATTAAGGGCAGATTGTGAATCTCATCAAGGGCAGATTTAGTAATTGAAGGAAGTGCAGATAGTTATCTGTTATTGCATCTGGTTTAGGTGCTGAATATTGGCCTTGTGTTTGGCCTCACTGTAAAGAGAGTTGTTGCCATTATTTATATATAAGAGAAGATCTTTTGTTGCTGGGTTTTTCTCCCTCAAGTGGAGGGTTTTCCCAGGGTATCTCCTGTGTTATTGTGTCTGATTCTGAGTTAATTTTCTGTGCATATAATCTGATCATATAAACTTAATACAAACACTTTCAAATTAGCAACTAATGGCATAATGCTAGGCAAAACTTGTTTAGGAGTAATTCCATTAACCACTTTTGTAGGACTTCTATGAAATATGCTAACCAATTTTTTTCGAAGGAATAACACAAAATAACCAGCAATAGATGATTGGATTAGCGTTAGCCTCAAATACAAATCTGAACTTGAATGGAAGATAATGAACTTGAACTGAAGAACTGAACTTGAATAGAAGAACTACTCAACGTCAAGAATGTGCACTCAAGATCCCACTGAGGGCGAGGTGCTAACATATGACGGAGTCTAAGAAATTGAAATTATGAACTATTAGGCGGATAACCAGCCATGAGAAAACAATTCCACGCTACCACCAAACAGTGGGGGGAAAAGATTACAAAATAAGCAATTCATCCGCTGCGGCGGGCATCCACAATGCTGTGGGGATTCACCACTATGAGTGGGTATGAGATATTACAATCAAATTAACCTCACTGGCGGTAAACCATCCAGGGGACTTATGTGAGAAGAAACAGAAAGAAATTGCAGCCAATTAAACTGGAACAGTACTACTGTTTACAGTTTGTACAATGTGGAATAAACTGCAAATTACATAGGAAATATAGAATTCTTCATACACAAGATTAAGAGATGATTTTCAATGATATTTTAACCCTCTAACAGCTGATAGTAAATCAGAAATCAGAACTTCAACAAACTGATGTAAAACAGTAAACTGGAAATTTCAATCTGCAACTGTGAGAATCAATGGAATTATCATAACTCACTCAAATCTTCTCCGAATGGCGTGAAACGAGTTGCAAATGCACCTTAGAAGTCTGGCGCCCAAGTTAGACTCCAGAAACAGCCTCCAAAGACTCTAGTTTATTTGGCACGAATCCCAAGGCATCATCAAATGGTACGGCCCATGAAGAAAATCGATTTTGCAATATAAAATTTAATACTTGGAAATAAATTCCCAAATTTTGTGAAAGGTGGCGCCTTCAGTTGACTAATGCAAGGCCAAAGTACCCAGAACAGAATAAAATTCGCTTTAGAAGTTATGAACAAAACTCAGCTTCAGCTGTGTAAAAACCAGGAACTTCAAAACTGTAGAATTCACCAAAATTATCAACCTTTATTGCTCAATCTGCTAGTCTGTTGTGAGAAGCAGCAATGTTCCAACTAGGTGTTGTATTTCAAACACGAAATTGGGAAGGGGCTAGGAGGTAGCATCCTCGAAGCAATAGCAAAATGTCCATAGTCATTTTGACAGCATAACAATAAGGTAATTGATGGATACCAAATGCTGGAGTCATGTCTTCATTTTATAAGAATTGAGAAACTATTCAACTTCCTCAATGGTACGCCAAAAGACAACTATTTGAATTCTCCTTATTTTCAAATTTCATAAAATAATATTCCTCATAAAGTGGCGTCCACTTTCCTCCAAGCAATAAATTCAAAAATATAAAATATTAATATCACCTTATGACAAGGCGTACCCTTCAAGTCCCCTTTTAAAACAACTTGCAAGTTGTATCCTTAGGCCAAGGGGTGGTCAATTGAAAAATATAACACTTATGCCAATACTTAGCAAATTTCAACAATTAAGGCTTGAGAGGAAGATATTGAAACAACCAATAACATGCTCAACTGAAGAGAAGACTGAAGACAACCAACTGCATACTGCCACAACCATCATTTACTAAAAATAGTAAATAAAATGAAATGCTACAAGAGCCAAGCCCATGAAACCCTAATTTCCACCTCATTCCAGTCTACGGGTTCCGGAATAGACTGAAGAAAGCCAATGCTGATCACTGATGAGAAGGGGACATTACAGTCCGCCCTCCTCGAAATTGCTTGTCCCCAAGCAACTGCAAAGATGGATGCAACAAAATCTGCTCACCTTCCCACGTAGCATCTTCAATAGGCAAATTCCTCCATCTAACCAAATATTCTTTGATTGTCCTTCTTCTCAAAGAACGTTCTCTAGTGTCAAGGATCTCTTCTGGAATCAACACTAAATGACCTTCCTCATCCAATGGAGGTAATTCTGATGTGGCCACCACATTGTGTCCGATTGCCTTCTTGAGGCGAGACACATGAAAAACATTATGTATTTTGCTTTCAGCTGGAAGTTCCAACTCATAAGCAACTTCACCAATCCTTTTGGTGACTTTGAAAGGACCATAAAAGCGTGGCTTCAACTTTTCTGCACCACTCTTCTTGAGAGAAGATTGTCTATATGGCTGAAGCCTCAAATAGACCATGTCCCCAACTTCAAAAGACCTTTCCACACGCTGCTGATCAGCGTATAACTTCTGCTGATTTTGAGCTTGTTGCAGATTTTCCTTAAGAGTTTTCAAGATGTCTTGGCTTTGTTGTAACATATCCAGTGCTTGTGGGGCTCTACTATCACCAAACACTAAATCAACAAAGTTAGTAGCCTCATAACCATAAAGTGCCTTAAAAGGAGACATCTTAATTGACATGTGATAAGAAGAGTTGTAACAATACTCTCCTAAATGAAGCCATTTAATCCAAGCTCGCTGCTGTCCTGAAACATAGTTCCTTAGGTAGCCCTCTAACCACTTGTTAACAATTTCTGATTGCCCATCTGTTTGTGGGTGATAACTTGTGCTTGGAGTAAGCACTGTCCCACTCAATCTGAAGATCTCCTGCCAAAATACACTTAGGAACTTGTTGTCCCTATCACTGACAATGGTTTTAGGTAACCCATGCAAACGGAACACCTCTTTGAAAAACAACTCAGCCACTTGAGCTGCTGTAAATGAAGTGGTAACAGCAAAGAAATGAGCAAATTTCGTTAGTCTATCAACCACAACAAATATACAATCACGTCCTTGCACCTTGGGCAACCCCGTGATAAAGTCCATGGCAATACTTTCCCATTTCTGATTTGGAATAGGCAAGGGCTGAAGTAGACCAGCAGGAAAAGAGTGTTCATTTTTATTCCTTTGACAAATAGGACACTCTCTAATGTAATTCAAGACTTCATCTTTCAAACCTTTCCAAGTGAATCGTTCACGAATCTGCTTGTAAGTCTTGAAAATCCCTTGATGACCAGCAAGGGGAACATCATGAAAAGATTGTAGAATCTTTTTCTTAAGCTTAGATTCTTGTACTAAAAAGATTCTATCTTTATAATAAATTAATCCATCAACCAACTTATACCTTTCATCAACCAATTGACCTTCTAACAAGCTGGTTGCAAACTGATTTTTAACATAATCAGCAGCAATTAATTCTTTCCAATCTGCTGATAACTCACAAATTGACTGCAAATGAGGCCTTCTAGAAAGTGCATCAGCAACTATATTATTTTTTCCTTTGACATATTCAATGTCAAAGTCATATGCTTGGAGTTTACTTACCCATTTTTGCTGCCTTTCATTCAATTCCTTTTGGCGCATAAAATGTTTAAGACTGTTGTGATCAGTCTTAACAACAAATTTACTTCCCACCAAGTATTGACGGAATTTAGACAAAGCATGCATGATGGCAAGCATCTCTTTGTCATAAATAGAGTAAGTTTTTTCTGCCCCTCTCAATTTTCTGCTCTCGAAGACAATAGGATGTTTGTCTTGCATTAGGACAGCTCCAACTCCTTCTCCTGAAGCATCACATTGTAATTCAAAAGGTTTTGAAAAGTCCGGAAGTGCCAACACAGGACACGAACTCATGATTTGTTTAAACTTATCAAAAACCTCTTGTGCTTGCTTAGTCCAAAGAAAAGCTCCTTTCTTTGTAAGATCTGTCAAAGGTGCAGCTTGATGAGAATAACCTTTTACAAATCTTCTATAGAATCCACATAACCCTAAAAAACCTCTCAAATGAGAAATAGTCTTAGGAGTTGGCCAATCAAGAATGGCCCTTATCTTTTCTGGATCCACTTTCACACCCTTTGAGCTGATAATGTGGCCAAGGTATAAAAGTTCTTCCATCCCAAACTCACACTTTGACTCTTTGGCGAATAGACATTCCGCCTCTAAAATGGTAAGCACTTCTTCCAAATGCTTAAGGTGCTCTTCCCATGACTTACTGAATATGAGAATATCGTCGAAGAAGATGAGCACAAACTTCCTCAACTGCTGTCTAAAAATCTTGTTCATACAAGATTGGAATGTGGCTGGAGCATTTGTCAAACCAAAAGGCATGACAAGAAATTCAAAATGCCCAAAGTGGCATCTAAATGCTGTCTTTTCTATATCCTCCTCCCTCATTCTGATTTGGTGATAGCCCGAACGAAGATCAATCTTTGAGAAGAACATTGCCCCATGGAGCTCATCAATAAGCTCATCAATCCTAGGGATAGGATATCTATTCTTGATGGTTTTCTGATTTAATGCGCGATAGTCAACACACATACGCATTGTACCATCTTTCTTTTTGACCAGCACTACTGCTGAGGCAAATGGACTCTTGCTTGGTCTAATAAAACCACTTTCCAACAGCTCCTTGATGGCCTTTTCAATTTCATCTTTCTGCCTCTTTGGATAGCGGTAAGGTGTAGTAATGACTGGTTTTGCTCCTTCTTCTAATTCAATCACATGTTCAGAACCTCTTTCAGGAGGTCTTCCAGGAGGTAAGCTTCCAAAGACTTTACTTTTCTTTGAAAGTAAGGCTTGAATATCAGGATGATATTGCCTTTTTTCCTCAACCGGATCAGCTGGTAAAACCATACATTCAGCAGCCCATTCAACTTGATCATGGCGGATCAGCCTTTCCATCCTTTTCAAAGACACAATTCGAGGGCCTCCATTTGACATCCCTCTTAAAACAACCTTCTTTCCATTAGACTGAAATTTCAGCTCCATGGTTTGCAAATTCAATGTGATCTCACCAAGAGATCGCAGCCATTGTATGCCCAACACAACATCAGTGTCTCCTATACCCACCACATAAAAATCATCCTTAATTTCATGATTCCCTAATTGCAAAGATAGATTAGGAATTCTCCTTGTGCAAGACATAGTGAAACCATCCGCAACCATTACTTTGAAACCATCAAAAATTTCAGTCTTTAAACATTTTCTAGCAACTAGCCCTTCATCAATAAAATTGTGAGTTGCTCCAGTATCAATTAGGGCAACTATCCTTTGTGAATTTACAACTCCATGAACCCTAAAAGATTCATTCTTTTGAAAACTGGATAGTTGTGCAAAAGCACTACTATCTCCAACCTCTTCGGACTTGTCTTCTTGAACTTCTTCACCTTCACTACTTGCTGATTCGTATTGCTGATCAGACGAATCAGATTCTGATCCATAATCAGAATAGCCCTCCATTTGAACTACTTTGCCTCTTCCATAGCAACGGTGGCCTTTCACCCAAGGCTCACGACAAGTGAAGCAAACTCCATCCTTTCTAAGCTGTTCTTTGAGCTCTTCGGACAGCCTTGGTGGAAACTTCTTGGGCAGATTTGAAGATGGCTTTTTATCCTTCTTATGGCTGAATGTTTTTGAGTGAAATTTAGGTCTTGGGGCTGCCAATTCCATGCTCCTAGCTTTCTTGATAGCTTCATCCAATGTTGGAGGATCAAATGCTTTGACCCAACCCTTCAATGGCTCCATTAAACCTTCAGCAAAAAGGACTACAAGTCTTCTTTCAGTAATGTTGGGCACCATTACTGACAACCTCTGAAAATCAGCCACATAACTTTCTAAAGATCCTTGCTGTTTCAACTGTGCCAATTCTCTAAACTTCAATTCCGGATCTTTGGTGTCAAATCTCTCAATCAGCTTATTTGTAAACTCTCCATAAGTGCGAATAAGGTTGTGGCCAAGAGTGACCAAACCGTGAGTCCACCATTCATGAGCTATGCCATCTAAGTGCAAGGTAGCAAATTTGATAGCATCTTCTTCCGGCATAGGTCTAAGGGAGAGGTAGTTATCTAACTTTTGCACCCATGACCTGGCTGTACACTTGTTACCACCATCAAAATGTTCCATAGTGATCTTTCCCAAAGCTTGGTAAAAATCATTTCTAGGGCCTGCAGGAGGACGTTGATCATTCCTACCACCATTTCTCCGACTCCTTTGATTCATGAATTGATCAAAGGTCCATGCTCCTCTCAAGTCAAGAGGTAAGGACACATACTCCATATAGGCTTGACGAGCATCATCAGCAAAGTTTGGAGTAGCCTCAACTGGTTGTTGCTCTTCCCTTGGTGTGAAAACAGGAAAGAGGGGTCTAGAGGATGACCCACTATGAATTGTAGTATGCTGACCTACAATTCTATCTCTAGTATTCACCTCAGGACTGCCACTATTATTATTTCCATTCACTCCACTATTTTCTCCAGCTGAGTTATTTTGGGGCTGAATAATACTCTGAGCTGCTTGCTGATCCAACTTGGATAACAAACGGGACATCATATCTATCATTCCGTCAAACTTTTTCTCCACTCTATCCCTCTCTTCATTATCTCTTCTTACTGAATCTGACATTATGATAGTTGTGTGATCAACCACTTCCACTGAATTATCTGAACCTTCCACTGTTTTACCAAGGTCTCTTAGTACTTCTGAGAAGGTATCTGCCTCTGGAACGGGTGGAAACTGATGCTGATTTCTGGCCTGACTTCTAGTGTATGGCCTAGTGTCTCTGTCACTCATCAGTTAACTACTGCAATCAGCCACAGGATGGCAGGGTCTTCTGCTCTGATACCACTGAAATATGCTAACCAATTTTTTTCGAAGGAATAACACAAAATAACCAGCAATAGATGATTGGATTAGCGTTAGCCTCAAATACAAATCTGAACTTGAATGGAAGATAATGAACTTGAACTGAAGAACTGAACTTGAATAGAAGAACTACTCAACGTCAAGAATGTGCACTCAAGATCCCACTGAGGGCGAGGTGCTAACATATGACGGAGTCTAAGAAATTGAAATTATGAACTATTAGGCGGATAACCAGCCATGAGAAAACAATTCCACGCTACCACCAAACAGTGGGGGGAAAAGATTACAAAATAAGCAATTCATCCGCTGCGGCGGGCATCCACAATGCTGTGGGGATTCACCACTATGAGTGGGTATGAGATATTACAATCAAATTAACCTCACTGGCGGTAAACCATCCAGGGGACTTATGTGAGAAGAAACAGAAAGAAATTGCAGCCAATTAAACTGGAACAGTACTACTGTTTACAGTTTGTACAATGTGGAATAAACTGCAAATTACATAGGAAATATAGAATTCTTCATACACAAGATTAAGAGATGATTTTCAATGATATTTTAACCCTCTAACAGCTGATAGTAAATCAGAAATCAGAACTTCAACAAACTGATGTAAAACAGTAAACTGGAAATTTCAATCTGCAACTGTGAGAATCAATGGAATTATCATAACTCACTCAAATCTTCTCCGAATGGCGTGAAACGAGTTGCAAATGCACCTTAGAAGTCTGGCGCCCAAGTTAGACTCCAGAAACAGCCTCCAAAGACTCTAGTTTATTTGGCACGAATCCCAAGGCATCATCAAATGGTACGGCCCATGAAGAAAATCGATTTTGCAATATAAAATTTAATACTTGGAAATAAATTCCCAAATTTTGTGAAAGGTGGCGCCTTCAGTTGACTAATGCAAGGCCAAAGTACCCAGAACAGAATAAAATTCGCTTTAGAAGTTATGAACAAAACTCAGCTTCAGCTGTGTAAAAACCAGGAACTTCAAAACTGTAGAATTCACCAAAATTATCAACCTTTATTGCTCAATCTGCTAGTCTGTTGTGAGAAGCAGCAATGTTCCAACTAGGTGTTGTATTTCAAACACGAAATTGGGAAGGGGCTAGGAGGTAGCATCCTCGAAGCAATAGCAAAATGTCCATAGTCATTTTGACAGCATAACAATAAGGTAATTGATGGATACCAAATGCTGGAGTCATGTCTTCATTTTATAAGAATTGAGAAACTCTTCAACTTCCTCAATGGTACGCCAAAAGACAACTATTTGAATTCTCCTTATTTTCAAATTTCATAAAATAATATTCCTCATAAAGTGGCGTCCACTTTCCTCCAAGCATAAATTCAAAAATATAAAATATTAATATCACCTTATGACAAGGCGTACCCTTCAAGTCCCCTTTTAAAACAACTTGCAAGTTGTATCCTTAGGCCAAGGGGTGGTCAATTGAAAAATATAACACTTATGCCAATACTTAGCAAATTTCAACAATTAAGGCTTGAGAGGAAGATATTGAAACAACCAATAACATGCTCAACTGAAGAGAAGACTGAAGACAACCAACTGCATACTGCCACAACCATCATTTACTAAAAATAGTAAATAAAATGAAATGCTACAAGAGCCAAGCCCATGAAACCCTAATTTCCACCTCATTCCAGTCTACGGGTTCCGGAATAGACTGAAGAAAGCCAATGCTGATCACTGATGAGAAGGGGACATTACATTCTATTTAACAAATAGACTATTGTAGTGACTACCTCTGCCCAAGAACTTTTATCTAGGTTCTTTCCTTTCAACGTGTTTCTATCCATTTCAACAATAATCCTATTTTTCCACTTAGCAACACTATTTTGTTGTGGGGTGAGATAGTAAAATCTCTTTGAATCCCATATTGTCTAATAGAAATTAAAAAAAAAATTGACCTATACTCTCCTCCATTATCTGACCTAATGAACTTTATGTAGTGACCACATTGTTTTTCCACTATTTTCTTAAACTCAACAAATTATCAAAAACTTCTGAATTTTCAGCCAAACAATATATCTAATTTTTACATGAAAAATCATCAATAAAAGTGAGAAAGTACTTGGACTTATTCAGAGAAAGACTTGCATAGAACTACACAAATCAACATGAATAATTTCAAGAGGTCTTTTAGCCCTTCTAGAAAAAGCAATTAGAAAAGTAGTTATATGTTGTTTCCCAAACAAACATTCATCAGAAATTTCCTATCTTCTCAATAAATGGCAGTCCTTCAACCATATGTTTTTCCTTATGTAAAATTAAGCCACTAAAATTGAGATGCCCATACCTTTGGTGTCGTAGATGACTATCATGCATTTCTATAGTGCTTAAGGCATGATTACTTGAAGAAAAAAAAAGGGGAAACATGGGATCACCTATCATGCAAGATTATGCAACAATTACATATCTTTGTGACTTCTCTTTTATTGAGAATTTACTCCTATCAAAATAACTCAATAATTCTATTCTAGCATTTGGCCAAATAATAAAAAATTCCTTTTTAGAAATAACCAATAAAGTATCAAAAATATGCTTAATTTTTCCATGTTCATTAGTCACCTCAATAGTGCCTTTTCCTTTAGTTCCATGTGATTGATTATCCCCTAACACAATAGTGTTATTATGTTTTTCATTGAGATCAATGAACAGATTCTCATTAGAATTCATGTGTGAAGAGCAACCAAAATCAACATACCACAAAGTGTCTTCATTGGCATTTGTATGCAAACAAGAAATAAGAAGATTTTGTTTATCTTCTACAGTGTTATGTGCAGACTGTGACTTATAATGACTAGATTTGTTACATTGAAAACACTAGATAAGTCTTGCCTCTACTATTTTAATTATTTCTATCCTCTAAAATTGTTATTCCTGCTTCTAAAATCATAACCTCTTCCCCAATAGGTGCTACTAGACTCTCCTCTATACTCATTTTTAGGATGTGAATCCATTCCAAAATCATTTTTGTGCTAACTTTTAGATAAATTATTCTTTTTAACCGTAATGTTGGCCTTACATGCAAATCTTTGCTCTAGACTTTCTTCACTATTTTTCATTATTCCTTTATCCATTAATACTAGCAATCACACCTTGGCATACAATGGGTACGCTGAAGAGGTGTGGATGGTCAATTATGAAAAAATTTGATCTATTTGTATTTCTTTATTTTTAAGTTATTTCTTATATTTTTGTTATGTTAATTTTTGATGTTCTAATGATAAAACACAAGATTGTGTCATGCATATATCTAGTGCCTAGCTACAAATAGTGTGTGCATAACATGCATAAGTATACTTAGAAGATTAAGCATGTATATCTTGTATTTAGGGAAAAGATGTATTTTAGGATACATGTAAAATCACAATTGACATTAAAGAAATTATAATTTTAAGTATGTAAAAAGAGATGTATAAAGATAATTATAAGTAAATATGCAAAGGTATTAATAATAAAATAGTCTACAAGTTAATATTTTTAAGTGTTATTTGTGTGCATGTCTGTTATTTATTAAGCTTAGATATGTATTTGGTAGTGAGTCGAGAAAGCACAAGGGTAGTGTGATACATAGGAATATGTCATTTCTTTATTAATGTAAATGTTTGGTCATTAGTCTTTAGCATGCAACCAATATACGACTAATAGTCGGTATAAATTCATTCAACATAAATAATTTGTGTGATCCGTATAGCTTCATTTTCATGTCTAGTCTTATCATGTTTTCTATACTCTAATTTGTAGCAAAATAATGCTTATGTTTCTTCTCATGAGCTTTTTAGGAAATAAGCACATTAAAATGAAGGAGATGTAAAAATAATTGGGAGAAAATGCTTTCATGTATACATATAATTTTTATTGGTATCCTTTATGTTATGTGCATTTCATTTTTGTATTTTATTTTACTTTGGCATACTATTTTATCTACTTATATTAGTTTAAATTTTTCCTATGTTTTTGTACTCATTTTAGTTACCACTCCCCTTGGTTATCCTAGGATCATTTCCCTTGTTTTTTAGTCCTTGTAAATGTAAAACAAATCTTCTGACAAAAATGAGAGACTAAGGGTTCTAAAGATATTCTAAGTTTCCAGAATTCTACCAAAAAAAATTCTAAGACTGATTTTGATTTCCAGATTTATACGGAATGTGTCGATTGCAGAACATTAATAATTTCGATGTTTTGCATATCAAAATGGACTCACCTTTTGTATGTAAGGAGGCCCGCCTCCAAGGAATGCGTCTCTTGAGAGGACGTGTCTCCATACGTGGAGACACGTCCGCTCAAGGGACGTGTCTCTTTGGGCGCGCGGATCTCTCTTACAACCAATAGTCATTCGGTTTAAACAACTTTAGTATATACACCTTAACACATGGCGTATGAAATCCGAGTTTATCAAATGCGAATTTTGAACATCATTTATAAATTCGATTTTATACGTGCTTTATAAAATTCGATGGTTTTACTTATTTCTGGAAATATAAACATGAAGAGGATTAGATCTTATATAAGCGATGATGATGCTTTATAGCAATCATCGTTTATATCTGACCTAAGCTACAATTCATCAACAGTCCTATTCTAAGCTCTTGACAATTTCTAATGACCCCTAAGCCTATTTTCACACCTACAACCTATTCTAAAAAATTTTAGAGATAATTATCAAGATTGAGACAATATACTCAAGCATTACAGAGGATAAAATGCATGTAAACAGAAGAGTCCAAATTAATTTCAATTGATGTCAACTTTTAAGTTCCAAAACCCCTAATGTGTATTGCCCTAGTTCCCTCCCAAAAATTCATTTTGAATCCTAACATAAAAGACCTAAATTCATTTTTTAATATGATAACAATTGCAAGTAGCTCTTGATACTAAGTATTTTTCTTTTATCTTCTACAACAACAATCTAATAGTATTGAATCACATATCTGAAGCATGTTTTATAGGTTTCACTCCCATTATCATTCTTGTATCCATCCTTAGCAATCCCTCATTTTCCTTACCTTCTCTAATTCACCCTTTGTCTTTCATCTTCCCTAATTTCACTCATTAAAATCCCAAATATCCTAATACTTGTTCACAAACCCTTTTCCATCACTAGTTTCGAATTTACCATTAAAACCCTTCCCTAAATTAGTCCAATCCCCCTATAGTTTATATTTTATGGCTATTGCAAATTTTATATTAAATTTTATCAACAAGTAAAATAGGTGGCATGGTGCGGCAGGTCACATTCTTAAAACAGTTCACGTGGCTTGTCTATGCTTCCACATTTTGCATGCACGCTTTCCAGGATCAACTGTATAATTCCTCTCAAATTTGAGAAGCAGAAGCAAAGAGAAGAATGACGACAGAACAGTGCAGTTCGTCATTTCAGAGCTAGTGTCCTGGTCTAACTACCATGTTAGAAGCAAAAGGGGGGTTGTGGTAAGGTCCACTCCAATTGTTGTAGTTGCACAATGACTGTGGATCAGAATTTTTATCATCAATGGAGACAAAGCATTTCAACGGTGGAATGACATCACAATGCCTTGCTGGCCTTTGCCATCTCCTCTTTCTTTATCTTGTTTCTTGCTCAAGTGAGTTCACTATTTTGACTACATTTACATTACATCCAGATTCTTATTATTTCTTAACATTTTAATTTGGGTTTGTTTTTGGATATGCATTAACTTTTGTTTCTGTACAACCAATTTACGTTTTTTTTGAAAATTAAAAATACAACTCACCCTGTTTAAACTCTTCTTCAAGGCCCCAAAGCAGAGAAGAATCCTAGTAAATGCAGAGAGTTTCAAAGCATGTGCAGAAAAACCCTTAAAAATATCTTCTTCTAATTCTTTGTCTACTCGTCATCGCCATTGTTGCATTTCTAGTGGGTAATGTTCTTTTAAACCATGCATCAAACTTTTTCTTTTATTCCCTATGTGTGGCAGTGATAATCCTGACATTACTGCTAATGGTGTGCTTGTGGAGGAGAGAATTCACTCCTCCAATTTGGCAAGTTGCAGCCTGAAAATAAGGTTTTTTGAGGGTTTTAGATTATGTTTATTAAAATTAAAAACACGGCCAAGATCCTAGCGCATTTAGGTCTATACTGACAAGACTTTTCAATCCACTAACAAATCCATAGTGACATTTAGGTTATCGATGCAATTAAAAATCAGCATAGTTGGCAAGAAAAGTAAATCGATGGTTGAAAACATTTCAACCTCCTTGCCTGCTTTCTCCAACAGATCCAGCTGTCAATAGACAAATGAAGCTATGCAAACTTCAAATAAGGAAACACCTTCATCGTAAAAATTCCATTAAATTCATCAATTTCCATTATTGTGAGATCCTTTGAGATTTCTATTAGGAAACAATATTGTCGAATTTTGGAAGAAAACTTCTCAATATTTTCTCAATCAAATGTTGATAATTTCGTAACTTCATATGATTTACCATACCTTCAACCTTAGTCAAAAATCCATTTATTGATTCATAAGAACTCGTTTTGGTATTTACAAAACTCTTTCTTAGTGGTAACAATTTTGTTGTGTGAGCATGTTGATATGCATTGACAAGAATAGTCCATGCTTATTTTGAATGTAAAGCACTAGTTATCCGAGAAAAAAATAATTGACTTAGAGTGCCCTAAATTAGAAAAAATAATGTATCTTTGTTCATTTTTCTTAAGTTCTCTTTTCTATTGTGTCAAGACTTAATCTCAAAATGCATAAAGTTTCCCCCTAGTGCATTCTACCTTATTGTGCCCATTTTACATAATTGATGTAATATCCCTTATCTGACTTGTCCTAGAATTTGTTTTTGATTAGGTTTAGGGTTTCTTCTATCCAAATGAATGTTCTCCTAATTCAATAACCCTAGATTGCAATCCTGTATTCACCATATTAACAACATATCTATTAGCATTAATATTTAGATATCCAAAATACAAACATAATCACAAAAGCAATAATGAAGATATATAAGGAGTGGCATGGGTAGATCCGCCTGAAGCTATCCATCTAAGCCCAAGGGCACAAGCATCCTATCAGGATAACCCACCCCTTGGCTCCAGTTGAACATCCAACTAAGACTATTCCATCCTCGGAGTGGTGTGCTTAGTGGAAACACTTGGACCTGCTTTCTCTACCCACGTCATCACCTCGGAAGACACATGACCTATTGGGAGAAGCCAGCGGAGCTCATAAGTGGCCTAGGCCTACCACCCCTCCATGGCCACAGTGGATTGTTAAGTGGGGCTTTTAGGCACCACCTATCTTAGGCCCTTCCACCCTAGTAAGCTTACAAACACATAGAAGACAATCTTTAAACAATCAAATACATTTGCATTTACTATTGATTCTTTAAGTCAATATCAACATCATTATCATCATGATAATACTAAAGAAAGCATTACACCAATAATCAAATTAGCAAAATATGTTTCTCATATTCAAAATATGCTAGCTATTATTGCTAAGTGAGTACATCACCTGATCGGCTGTGTCTTCCCATGACTCTTTATTCCTTAATCACCTTTCTTCAATCTTACATTTGATTGATCATATAAATAAATATTAATCTATTAATTTTTATATTAATATATATATGTGTGTGTGTGTGTGTGTGTGTGTATTTATTATATTTAATTTCACTTTCCCAAATATACTCTTTTTTTTATACGCAAGTATAGATTTATATTATATTAAAAAAGTTTAGACTACAAACAACTACCAACGTAGGATAAAATATTCACCTTCAACCACCAGGCAATTATGCCAAAAAAAAAAACTACCTAAAACCAAATTTATACCAAAATGGCCGCCTTGGCCAACGCCATCAACAGAATACATTCATAGCTTTTAAAAGAAAAAAAACCTAACCTACTAAACTAGGGCCCAACCTAACCAGACTTACAAAAAATTGTTCACCTCTGTAAATTCCTTGAAATCTTTTTTCCATTCCACACCCCCAACTGCCAGCAACTCAAAAAATTTCTTCAGGAACTCCACTGCCACCGCCACTACCATCCTATGGTTCAAGAGGGCAGATCCACTCAAGTCAAGAAGAAACAGGTACAGTTTGATAGCGTTGTCTGAACCCCGCAGGAGCTCCAAGTCGTAGGGACGCAGAATGCCTCTTCCAACCACCACAGCACTCAGAACTTCATCAACCCTTTCCACCAAATCTTCCTTGAACATTTTTTCAAGCAGCAATTTCGCCTCAACTTTATCAACCTGGTTATCCAAGAGAGAAGCCAAAAACCTAGATGAAATATGCAGATTATCCCTTCCATATTCCTTGTTCATCAAATGTCTGACACCCAGGATCATTTTGGTTGCCACCACCACCAAAGGATCATTATTGAGAAGGATCCTTTTCAGTCACTGATCCGTTATTTCTCTGAAAGAAGTTTGTCGAGCCGACGACTTCAATGAAATCGGGGTATCTGCCCCAAATCTTGCCAACCCATCCACCGACAACCCTATCACAAACCTTTAGTGCTTGGCCATCAACACCCAAGCACAGACCACACACTACCAGAAAGAAATTGAGCACCATTTGCAGCCAAAGATAATAAAATGAGAAAGAAAACACGCCATAATCAATCTTAAAGCCAGCCCAACATGGATTAATGCCAAGTACTTAGCGACCACCACCTCCACTAATAAGGCACCTCCAAACATGCTGAAAACTTGCCGAAAGGACTAAGTCCATCAAGCCAATGCACTCTAGCTAGCTTCGGAAAGGGCAACATCACCTCGCCATCAATACTTGTACTAGCAGGACATGAAGTTTCCTGCCAACTCCAACTCATGAAATCCCTCCCATGTTAGCCACCTGACCCAACTCACCAAACAACGTGGTAAATTTGCCACGTCCCCTTCGCCAGGTTGGAGGGGTGCCCACCCTACCGCCCACTACTTTCCCAAATATACTCTTGCCACTAATATGCAATCCAATATCTCTATTTCTTTTCTCAATCTGTTTTATCATCCAGATTTCCACTTGTTGATTATAGTTTTCTGTTTTTCTTCCTTCCCCATCCCTTCTTCCTTTCTTCCCTTTATACTTGCTATGGGGGGGAAGAGTCATCTCTATTTGTTTGCAAAATACATAGCCCTTAATTCTAATCGTTGTCTCCTTTAATTATTTTATTGCTGCCTTAGTTTATTTTTAATTACTGACTACTTAACTGCTGCCTTTTGTATGACCCAATGCCTTTTTTAAAAATGAATCACTCCAGCCTTTTAATGATTCGATTTTTATTATTTTAAGGTCAGAATCTATATTGATAATTATGTCTTATTTGTTATTTGTTTATTTATTTCATGCTTTATATATTTGTGTATTTTATATTAATTTTATCATCTATTATGATTACAATATTTAAAGTGTTTTATATTTTAATAATTAGAATATTGCATTTGATAATTTAGTTATAATATTATCTTGTGAGAATTATAATTAACTTACTAATAATTATTTTAATATGTATTTTGTTTTTATCCTATGATATAATACTATTATAATAATATTTAAATTGAAATTTTATAATTTTGATATCTATTTTATTTAGTGTTTGTATTTCAATATGTTACAATATTGGGGACATGACAATTGATCTAAGAAATCTTCAATTAAGACCCTTGGTGAAATTGACTAAATTGTTCCTAACATATGTTGGAAGTTGCAAAAATCCAAAAAAGTTTTGTCTAGAAAGGTTTTAGTCATTTCCATTAGTTTCTACAAAGTTGCAGAGTTTTAGTGGAGTACCAAATATCTTCTTCTCATCTAGTATCCCTTCTTGGCCATTCATCCCATGTAAAAAATTTGTTGTCTATCGGATCCCTTCTACCCTTTTCCTTCATTTCTTCCATTTGCATGTTTTTGATGGATTTCCAAACTAATTCTTTGTCTCAACCTCACATCCTCTTCTACATCCCCACATTCTCCCATTCTCTTTCTCCTTCATCATTTTACCTTTTGTAGAGTTTTGGAGATCATCCAAACTTCTTTCATTTCCTTTCCATGTCCCAACCTCTCACCCTCTTCCACATATTGCACTCTCCCATTACCAACTCGTCAAATTTCATGTGCTTCATTAACTTGCAAGGTTTGTCCAAACTTCATCCTATTCCCTTTTGTTGATGGTGTTGTATGCACAACAACTTAGAAAGAATATAATATCCTATCTCTCTTGAAAGGTAAATCTCTATCAGCAAGCCTCAAGAGATAACCCCAAGGTCTCTAATGTCAGGTATTGACAATGCATAAACAACTCAGTGATAAATGTGAAAATGTTGGTGATCACAAAGGGACCTTACTACAAGCAAATACTGAGTCCCTAAATTTATCAAATCTAGCAATATAGTGATACTTCCAATCCTAAATCTAACCCTAGTGATAAACGAAAGAGCAAAGAGATAAGGTCTTAGAAAGATTCTTAAATTTAACACTAATCCTAAGATTAACAATGCAAAAAAAAAAAAAATTTGAAATGGACCAATCCCTCAGAAACTGATTCCTGCTTGACCCAGATGAATCTACAGTCTTACAAAAATAGTGCAATCTTCTAAGGCATTAAAGATTCTCAAATCATGAACATTCATCCAAAACAATCCTATTGCAATCAAAATGAATAAACATCCACAATTGAAATGAGCACAATGAATTTAAAGTGCAAGCTAACTTTGCAAAGCAACTAACATTCAGTTGGTTGCAAAAAGTATGGACTAGAGATTGCTGCAAACACTTCAAGCATCAAACCATAAACATTATCAAATCATCTAACATTAAACCTAGCATATATCAAATAAACCTAAGCAATTTCAAAAGATAGAATCTCAGGAACAATGCCAAATAAAATTCAACACAAGGAAGGCACCAAATCACAATTTCTTTACTTGCATTAAATTACCCAAAGTAGCAACAATTCCAGTATTTTGTTACAGCACTTGCTTGCTTGAAAATAAGACTAAGTCCTAACTCTAGCTCTTGCTATACTATTTAATTCGCTCTAATATCAAAACTATCTAGCCCTTACAAATGAGGCAGAATGCCATATTTATAGAAACCCCCCAAAGATATGTCGGCCTAATTAGGATTTACAATAGTAAATGGCTATAAAACAAGTCAGCCAAGAGGAATTCAAAATAAGGTGAAATATGCATTAAATTCATGTACTCCATCCAAGTCGGCCTGGGGTCTCCAACATAATCTTGACCAATGCATGTGAAGGAGAAGAGAAATAATGGGGAAGCAAAAATTTCGATGTAGTATTGTATTAACTACTTCCCCCCTTATCGTTAGCACGTTCCATCTTATCTTGCACTATCAAAAATATCTTGTCAAATTCGGCCACAGGTGGCATAGTCAAAACCTTAATTCTTCTTTCAATGGACCCGATATCATTTCTTGACTGATTTACCATTTTATCCCATTCTACCTTAGTGGTTTGATATTTGTCAATTACTGCAATATAGGTAGCTGCATCATCCAACTGATGTTCAGTGACTAGAACTTCATTGACTGGAGAATGCACATCTCGCCACCCATTTCTCAACTACTCCAAGCTCAGATGTTTTGGCACAAATCTCTTCCTCCCTATCATCATCTCAAAGAAGGAAATGCACTTATGGTAAATATCAGTCAAGGTGTCCTCAATCTGTTTTCCCTATTTATATAGTTTCTTTAAAACCTTCTACATTATTTGCAAAGCTTCAAACCATTCCCAAGATTCTGCAGCTCTAGAGGAAGGAAGAATTCCATCACTTATCAATTTATCCTCAGTATACTCCATGATGGTTTTAGTCTTTTGTAACAAGATATCCACATCCTCCTTATCCTGAGCTAGCACATTCCTTAGCCAATCTAATGATCTCATTGCATCTCCTCCAATTGAAAGGATGTTTTTGATAGCATCATCTCCCTTGGTTTGCACTCCTTGTAACCAGCCAACTGTAGCATGTGTGGTGGTTTTCATTCTTTCCAACTCTGATATTGTTTCTTGTGGAAAGAAGCTTGCAGAAGATGATAAGGAACTGATGGACTGTAAGGGTTTCATCAAATCTTGCAGATATCTTTATCATTTTCCTTCTTCAATTCCTGCTTGGTCTGTACTTCTTTCCTCAACCTACCTGTTGTGACCTAATTCACACCTCGCCCCATTGCAAATGGGGACCCTCGTAGTTTGCTTTTTAGGGTTTTGTCGTTGCGCGTCTCGTTTTGTTTGGTCTTCGTTTGGGGTTTTTGGGGTTTAAGTTTTGAATGGTCACCCGAGTCAGCTAAAAGAATTTGAGCCTGGATCATTGTGCAAACATCATCATCATGCTTAGGGGGGGCGGGAGACGAAGATCGACTGTCGTTTCAGTCAATTCTAACACCTCCTACTTTTTAGGGTTTTCACTCTGACCCCTATTTTTTAGGACCTACTTTTTTCGCACTTTTGAGCAATTCTGAGATCCCTATTTTTTAGGGGCTATTTTTGGAAAATTTTCTATTTTTAGAAAATTTCTATATTTGGAAAGGGCTCGAGTATCGAAAATCCACTCAAAAGTTCGAAAAACTCAAAGGAACTCTCAAAAAATCGATTTGAAATTTTTTTGAATTCATGGTGAAATTCTGGAAAATCACAGAAAAATGGTGAAAAATCTGGAAAAAATCACAGAAAAACGGTGAATAATCTGAAAAACCAGTCAAGATATCGAAAAGAATAGTGAGAAATCTGAGAAATTCATGGAGGAGACTGAAATTTATGATGAATTTGCCTAAGTATAGAGTTCAACCAGCATGGAGAAAGGAGAAGTTAAGGTCAAAAAAGCTTCAGCCAGAAGAGACAATGGCACAACATCATGTGAAGTCCGCCCTCAGCAAGTAAAGAATGGCATGAACACTTAGTAACTCCGCCCAGCAATGGCACAACATGATGGAAAGTTTGCCTTGGAAGTGAAGAATGGCATAGGAAACAACCAAGTCCGCCCTTAACCAAAGGTTGAAATGGCAAGACAAGAAGTAAAGTCTGCTCCAAAAGGATGGCAAGGAAATAGAGCACGTCCACCTTGGACAAAAAGAGAAGTGGCAAGCAATAAGACAAAGTCCGCCCTTGAGTGGCAAGGAAATGGATGAAGTCCGCCCACCATAAAAGACTATGGCTTGAGAAGAGGTGAAGTCCGCCATAGGCAAAAGAAGAAGTGGCAAGGATATTGGTCAAGTCCGCCCTTAGCCAAAGTGTGAAATGGCATGGATGCAAGCAAAGTCCGCTTCCAAAAGAATGGCACAACATGAGGTCAAGTCCGCCCTAAGCCACATGGCATAAAGTAAAGCCAAGTCCACCCCAAGATGGCTTGGAAATGAGTCAAGTCCGCCCAGCAAAGAGGCATATGGAGTGAACACATGTAAAGTCTGCCCCTAGCAATCTGAAGATGGCATAAAAACAAGCAAAGTCCGCCCAGCTCTAACCTGATGGAAAGAAATTAAGTGGCCTAAGCAACTAGCAAGTCCCCCATACTTAGAGAAGTGGTAAAAATTAAAATTTTGCCTAAGTATGGGCTTTGGAAAATGTTAAAATATGCTTGGCACTAGATAAATTCGCCATATTTAAAATATTTTCCTAAGTCTAGCATTGATGTGCTTAAGAAAATTATGGCAAGGTGATTTGGGAAGATGGAAATAAATTTTGCCAGTGACTTGGGAAAATGGTAATAAATTTCGCCATACTTGGAGAAAATAAGAAAATTGTTAAAGAAAATTTGCCTGTGACTTAGGATGGAAAGAAAGTAATGGCGAAATAAATTTGGAAAAAGAAAGTTATGACGAAATAAAATTGGACGATAGAAATTATGGCAAGATAAAATTGGAAAGAAAAATTCGCCTAAGGCAATGGTGAGAAATTTTTGAAAAATCAAATTTGCCTTAGACAAAAATAGTTTGCCATAAAATTAATGGGTTGAAAATGACGCATAAAATAATTATTTTAATTATTTTAATTCTTTATTTTTCAACACCCCAAAGAGATAAGTTTTAAAAAATCGAAATTGGAAAAAAGACAAAAGGAGCTTTATTGAACTGGCGTTGGATTTGGAAACTTTCCCGGAGACTGTCGTTAAGGATAAAACTTGCCACTCAGAAGCTGAGTTCGAGCCAAGTTAAGACTCGATTTGATGGAAACAATTGGAAATTTGCTAAATGGGTCGATCTTCTCATCTTTAAAATTGAATTCACTTCTCATTTTTACAATCATTCGATTTTCGAAAGAAAAGTGTGAGAAGAAAGTTTGTCTAAGGCACGAAAGTTGAGAAAGTTTGAAGCAAAGTGAAGGAAATAAATTCATCCCAGCCAGCATTGTGATCATAACTATTTCTTTTGTCCAGAAGAGCCAGGCAGATTTACTTTTTCCACTTCATTTTGGCATAAAAACTTCATCATTTATTTTGTTTCCAGCTTGATTCTTCACGAAGTCTGATTTGACAACTAGCTGGAATATCTTTCAAAGTGATTTAAATTTCGAATTCTAAATATTCTCTTTGCTTTTTCTTGCAGATTTATTTTCGAGAAGGTGAAGATGAAGTTTGCCAGCAAGGGTGTGCAGTTGTAGTCAAAGATCAAATCCAAATGGGAACACATGCTGGACACCAATCTTGGCCACGTTGACCTCGATGACTTCAGGGAAAGAATGTACAGAAGCGATGGACGTCTGCCTACGCCAATTGCAAGAAGAATGATGCGCAATGGAATTGTTCACGCAATTGGATTTCCGCCAGCAAAAGAGTGTCCGGAACTTATGGTGGAATGTGCATTGCACTATAATGCACAAGAAAGGCAAATAGAAGCTCCTGATGGAAGAGTTCTCGCATACTTGTCCGAGCCAGCCATTCAAGAAACTTTCGGAATTCCAGTTTACAACCGAACATCCTACCGTACCAAAGAGGATGCACTTAAGCTTTACCAGAACCAGCAAGACCTTTGTGCATCAAACATAAACAAGTAATTGAGGAGCTTGATAGTCTTCAAGGGGAGTTTGATCTTGAAAGTGTCTCAAGAAAATCAGATGTTGCATGTGCTGATTTGGAGCAGCAAGATGAAAAGGATGACTTTCAAGTTTATGACAATCCTCTCTTTGAAGTGGGTGTTGAGGAAACTTATGATAATCCTCTTTTTGTGATGGAAGATGAAACATCAATTGATAATAGCATGAAATGGGATCCTGATGAAGTTTCTCGACACAATATGGAATGTGATTTTCAGCTTATTGAAGATTTGCAAGCTGAACATGAGGGAGATTCGCTCCTTGAAATTGGTAATCTTCCAAGAAGATTGTTTGATCAAGAATGCTTAAGAGGGATTGAGGATGCAGTCTTCACTTTGGAAAATGGACCAAAATATGGTGATTGTACTCTTGTCAATCCATTCCTTGGGTTGAGTGATGCTAGTTTGTTCTGGGAGTTGAATTTGAAGTCATCTTATGTTTCATGCTCCAGTGTTCCTGAAGCTTTCATGGATAGGTTTCAGAGGTTCATCAGAGGGAATGCCAATTTTACAAGTATGCACTTGATTTTGACCAGCACTCAGAGATGTGTTATGTTTTCTTGCCAGAGTGCTGGAGATTATTTTCAGTTGGGTATCCAAGCTTGGGATTCTCAACATGGGTTGATGGAGCATACCATTTGTGGAAAAAAGAATTTATGGAGGAATAAGAATCAAATTTTCAAACTTTTTGGTGTTGTTCCCTTCTTTAGCAGCTTCTTGATGGTTCCGTTTGTTCATCAACAAATGGATTGGAGAGAAATTTTGAGTATGGATTGGAAAGAGGAACAATTGGTTGCTCTTGGCGTAGATCCTTGGTTAAGACAAGAGCAGATTTTGAGACTCGTGCTTGCTGGTTGGAGGCAGACCAGCCTTGTTACTTGTGGAGTTACTCTCGTTTGGGAGAGTTTTCCCATCACCACTTGCCAACGAGGTGGTAGTTTTCAAATGGAGATTGCTCTAGTATGTTTTCCGGCCATTTTTGAGGTGTTACCTTGCAACTCTATGCTCATATCATACACTCACACTTGGGAATTTCTTTGGTGCTGCTGTTTTTTCTTGTGTGAGGCATTAAAATCAGATTGCTCTTCGCTGACTTTAGCCTTGAACAGCAGAGACTATTTGTTCCTTCACACCAGTTCTATTCTCGGGGTTCATCTTATGGAGGCTTGTGATGTTAACTTTGATAGTTCTCTCTCATTGTGGGTTCAGGACAGCGAACCACCACTTGTTTTGATTCATCATTCTGAGATTCATGAGGTTGGAACTATGAGAGTTTTATGTAGTCTTCATGGTATCAATATAACTCAATTGGTGCATAGTAGCTCCATGAGGAGACGTGAGTATGAGTTTGTTGAGCTCTTGCAAAGGATTGTTTTCCTCTTTGCAAGAAGATTCAAAAATGTCACATTTGCAGTCATGACTTCGTTTGTTACCATGAGGAGGTATGCTGAGGAGATTGATTTTGAGTTGAGTAGACTATCTTTCCTTTTGCCTAGGATTGTGATAGACATTGGTATGGGTGATATTTTTGACTCGGAGCACTTTGAACATGAGACATTGCATGAAATTGATCTCAGTCCTTTAAGATTTTTCAATTTGAGAATCTTGGTTGGTAACATTTTGGAGTTACAAGGGAGGTTAGTGCAGCACTAGCATGATGTTTTCATTGATGGGATCAGAATGGTGCAGCATCAGCATGGTGGGTCCTCCTTCAGACGGATATGGGACCCTGGGATTGTACTTGGTTTGGTTTGGTGCAGTTTGAGTTTCTCTAGAGTTGGGGTGACATTGCTTGGGGACAAGCAATTTTGGGAAGGGCGGACTGTAATGTCCCCAATTTAGCCCTACGCTCTTCATTTGGTTTTAGCCTATTTCTGGGAACTCGTAGGCTAAGCAGAGGCTTGAATCAGGGTTTCCAAACTTCTTGGAGGACGTTTTCGTCCTTTTGCGGAGCTTGCACTTGGAAATGTTGAACTTGGATTGCGGATTCCTTCTGGGTTTTCTGAGAGCTTCGCGTTGGTGGTTTCGGTTTGGCATTCTGAGCACTTTCGAGAATTTACTATTTTTAGTAAATTCTATTTCTGGCAGTGGTCCTGTTGGCTTCGGCTCGGTTGGCTCTCATCTTCAGTATGTTCATTTGGTTCGATCAATCTTGACCTTGGGAAGCATTTTTGGTGAGATATCCAGTTGATTTTAAAATATTATACTTTAATGTTATATTTTATTATTGTGACCCCTTGGTCTAGTGAAACAACTTTAAGTTCTTAAAAAGGGGACTTGGAAGGGTGGCGCCTCATGCTGATGATTTAATATTTTAAAAGAGGACGCCTTTTTATGAAGTGAAGATTTTAAAATAAATTAAAAAGTTAAATTGCCTTGAGAAAAGGGACGCCATCTTTGGAGGGAAAAGGAGTTACTTCAAATTTGAAAATTAGGGTTTCTAGAAGCTTCTGGAAAGTCATCACAAGTTTATAAAAGGAGGTCTTGGTCTTCATTTTCAACATCTTATGACTTCTATATTGTTATGCTGCCGAAATGGTAACAGGATTGCTTCGAGGGATGAATGCCTCCTAGCCTTGGCTCGACTTCGTGCTTGAGAGATAGCACCTAGTGGAGAGGTTTGCTTGTTTGAGTGACATTTTGTAGTGAGGTTTGCATTTGTAGTTTGGGTTTACTTATGTAGTTCAGTTTATTGCATTTTATGTCATTTTCTGGAGTTGCTGATAACAGGGCTGAATCTATAGTTTCACTCATAAATCAAAAAATACAAAAAGAGTTGTTCTGGGTATTGTCTCATTGGTTTTCTCTGTTGGAAGAGACCCTTCATGAATATTTGCAGATTTTAATACGAAGTTTATGATTTTATAAAGCAAATTCGTCATTCCTTGTAGGGCGCCCTTTCTGGAGTGCTTTGGGATCCGTGCCATTAATTAATAGCCACTTTTGGCTGTCCTTTCTCATAACTAAACTAGGCGCCATCATTTTAAGAGTATTTTGCATCAGTTTTCATGTAATTTGAGTGAGAAATGAGTGAGTTGTGAGCTTTTCATTGAGTTTATGCATTGCTGGTTCTGTAATTCATGTTGCTGGTCTGTCAGATCAGACTTGAGAAAATTGCATATTAGCGAAGGACGGGTGTTAGGAATTCATTATTGACCTAGTGGATGACATCTTTATTATTGCAGCAACTTGTAGAGCTTAAATCCTTGACCTTGCAGGCATTCTACTTCTCATTGTAAGCTGAACAGTAGTACTGTCAGCATTTCTCTCAGTTTTGCTTATCATGTTTGTAATTGCCCGCTGAATAAGTGGAAGAGGCTGGCTTGCCGCCTATTTACTTTGATTTGCATTGTAATATCGTACATCTCCGCCCTATGGTAGCTCCATTCCCACTCCGGGTTTGAAAGCACATTCTGGGTGTTGAGTTTATTTCGAAGTTGCATTTGTATTTCTTTCAATCTCCACCATATGGTCGCCTCATTCCATTCTGGTTTGGGTAGCACATACTTGGTGTTGAGTTACTTTAAGTTGCAGTTCTAATTTATTGTACTGACGATCCTCTTGCCATATGACAGCCTCTCTCTGGTTGAGATTGAGTGCGCATTCTTGGCAAAGAGTTATATTGTAACTGTTAGTTTGATTTATCTAACCCTAACAGGTGTGTTGCATTGCTGATTGTAATTCAAAAATCGAAAAAATTTGGTCCGGTTCATTACAGATTGCACATGCTTTGTGTAGTCGTTTAGCGTGGCGAAACAGAGTATTGTTTATTCGGTTTCATTCAATCTTTGTCGTCTCTTGATTTCTTAGGAATAGCATAGGATTTCTAAAAACCCTTACTCTTTTTTCACTTTTTTTTTATAAAGTCAGAAAATCCAAAATGATACTGTATTTATGTCTTGGCTTTTTCGAGTAACTTGCAAAAGTAAATCCCAATTGTCCCCCCCAGCAAATCACATCAAAACCACAGAGCTTATCCGCACTCATCTTAAACATTGGAATTACCATATGATCTTACTTGCAATCTTAGCATATAAGGTAGTTTTTCAAGAGGGGATATAGCGTCTTTGACACTTTATTCTAGAATGTTTGTTGTGTCATAAAACACGTATCAACACTACCCAAGATCACTGCTCTAGAGCCTTCATATTCTTCAATCTCTTGTTCCATGGAAGTAGGCCCTACGTTGATGGTACGTTGATGGTCTGCACATTGTAATCACATCCAGTCACATCATCCCTACGCTTATCAAGAGTAGGAGTAGCAATGTGGACCACCCTATTATTTGCTTCGTCTCTCTCAATCTTGGAGATGACCCTGGATTTCTTCTTTCCTTTACCCTTTCCTATATTTTCCAATAGCTCATCCCAATTGGGAGGGGTCTCATCTACAACAATCTGCTTACTCTTTAATTCTTTATCCAACCAACCCAGAACAGTAAATTTTCATTGTACTTTGCTCTGACCAACTTCATCCTGTTGATCTTGGGGTGTATCTTTGCTCAAATCATGGTTCTCAGAAATCTCCTCGGCTTTATCTTCTTTTTCTTTATTCTTCTCTTCTTCTTCATGCACGGGTGATGGAGTCCTAATCGGTATTTCCTCTCTCTGAGGAGGTCTATCTTCCTCACTCCTAATAGGTGAATCCTCATAAGTTACTAGGGGAGACTGTAACACCTTCTCTATTTCTGCCTCAGCACTATAGAGCTCACCTTCTTAAAATTCTTCTCGTTCTGGATCTTGATGACTTTCTACTTCTTTGGATTCACCTGGTTCACCTAGTGCACTGCGAGTTTCGTGAGGAGGAATATTATCATGTTCTATAGCAGGAATGACTGGAGGACCATACTTCCTTGGCACACTGTCCTTAGGAGGAGTTCTCGATCTCCTTGTATATACCTGTGATCTTTCTCCCGAGCTCTCCACATTTATTACTGGTGGGCTAACTTCCTCCCCTGCATTGGAGCTTTCCTTTTCCTTTTGTGACAATCTTACTATCCTTCTTCTCTTGGGCACAGGAACACTAACCTCTTTATCTTCCTTTTCAGCTTCATCTTTTGTTGGCTTCTTGGCCTTGAAATGTGCCTCCTTTTCTTTGCAATAGGCCTTCTTTGTTTTTTTCCCTCCCATACTTCCTCCGCTTGAACATCTTTAATCCTGATCTTAAAAGGAGAGCTCACCTTGCCCTTACCCTTAGGATCTTCTTCAGCTGACTCCTCAGAAGTGGAATGAGACTCCAAGTCTCCCATTAGATCATATGTGCATTGCACACCTTCACTTTCCAGTTACCACATTTTATGCTTGAGCCATAGCTTTGTATACTTAATCACTGGAGTCATAAGTTGGTCTAACTCTATTTTCTCTTCCTCCAGCCAGTCTACTTCTCCCACTGGTTTATCCTTCACCGCCTCATAATCATGGCCCTGAATCAAATCTCCATCATCTTCAACTTGATCCGGAATGGCCTTCACATTATATAGCCGAACCAAGTTAACAGGTAGCCTGGAAAACTTCTTCCTTCTAATCTCAAATTCATCACGGAAATTGGCCCAACAGTCCTCTATATCATCCTTGTGACTATATTCTCTGCTAGCCTTCTTTTGTGCCTCGCTAGTCCTGTCAAACCTAGATCTTTTGGAATGAAAGGATAACACAAGAGTACTCATTTCTTGTTCAGAAAAATAGGCCGAATTAATAGAAGGGCATGCCTCACTAGTGCCTATCCTCAAAGAAAAATCGCCACTAAATCCAGTCTTATGCTTATCCTTTTTCACAATTGCATCAAAATCACATATTTTCCTTGTGACCTCCAGAAGTATAATGTGATATGTGGAATACCTAGGAAGTCTGTATGGAGCCCTTTGAAAACCATCTATCCTTATATATGAAAATGTGGGAAACTGTATAAACCAAACCCCATACCTTTTGATTAGCTCTTTGGCATTGTCGGATATCCTTACATGCTCTACACCTTGCAGCAACCTAGTGATGTACATGGTGAATGCATCATTCACCCTCCTACAGCTCGAGTTACCCAGGTGTAGTTGTGGATAAACCTCATAAATTACATCTTGTCCAAACACACCCCTTGTACTTAGTCCTTTGTATGGATGAAATCTTGCAAGTACATAAACCAAGTAGGAGGTCATTGTTAAGGTCTTTGTCTGCATGACATTACACATCTATTCATGAATCATGGCACTTATAATGCCTGTCCAATGATAATCAACATTTTGTTCCATCCTCACAATGACATGGAACATCCAATTTTCAAACATTCCTACACTTTTCAACCCTACCACCCAGCTGAGGAGGGTGATAACATCAGAGTATTCCTTCTTAAACTTTGCTATGAATAGCTGCTTGGGTACCTTGGAAAAGTGGGATTTAGGTTTCTCCAGCCAAGAATTGATGACCTGCTAGGATTTGATAGTATCTTCCTCATAGAACTTTCTTGCCACTTCCCTATCAAAACCCACCACATGAGACCTATCTGGTATGTCAAAGGTCTGGGCTATAGACACAGGATTTAGATTTGCCGCAATTCTTCCTTGAGGGCCAACTATCCTCTGTGTGCCCCTGTCATAGTGTCTGGTGCATTCGAGCACCAATTCATGACACTGCACTGTAGGAGGAAATCCAGCTACATGTGCCAACCCTGATTCCAATGTCCTTCTGGCTAGCAAAGGGAGATTTTGTGCTGCCATCCTTATTTTAAACTCTTCGTAATCCCACAATCCAACGTTTGTATCAGTTACCTCTGACCAGATGGAAGTCAGCTTGCTCTCAGGAATTCTAATCTTTATATCCATTTTGATTCTTTCTACCTCAAAAACAAAAGGCCCCTCTACACCTAGATCCATTATTCTACCCTTGGTTCCACTTGTCACTGCCTTACTTGATTCAGCCTACATCCAACAAATAAACCATAATAAATATCACATGAAAACCAAGTTAATTAATCACAAATGGAATATTCAACCTCAATATAAGTCCCATGATAAGCAAAACTCTCTAAAACCTCATAAAAATTAATCATCTCAAAGTTTGGGTTTTCAGTCCTCCCGTGAAATCCAGGCCAGAGAGGAACTTCAAAAAATTCCCAACAGGACAAATTTCAACGAAATAATCACAAGCTTCCAATAATCATTTAATCAACTTTCATTAACTAAGAAGCAACATGAAACATTTTTAAATAACCCAAATTGATCATATAATGCGTAATCACCATCCAATAAACCATGCTATCTCTTGGTTCCTCATTTTCAGCAAAGTTTTGGGGAATTTCACCCAGGACAGAAATCTGAAAAAATAATAGTAGTCTACAAATTCTGGGAAAATGAAGGGACGAAGGAAATTTCGGGAAAATCCTGAGCGAATGGAAATCTGTGAAGTAGGAAAAACTCCGGATTATTGCACATTTCGAGAAAACGAAGAGAAAATGGAAAATCGGGGAATTCCGATAGTTAAGGAATTCCACGAAGACTTTGAAATACCAAATGTCAACATTTTCTCACGACTTTACTCAAATTGATCGAACGATCACAAATTTGAGGACCTTGGGCCTGAAACTAGCTTGATTTGAACCTTCTATAGATCATCTTTAAATTCAAGGCTCATCCTAAAGTAAATTGAAAGGCATTGGTGATGCCCTAAGCATGATACCCTAAAATCCCGCCATGAATGCACATGACAAGCTTGGGCTCAACTTACTCATTTTGTGAGTTTTTCAAAAGGTTCTTTATGGCCTATGCAAGCAAGCTACCTCATGATGAAACCGAAAGACAAACTCACAAGCTCACTTGAGATCGTTAATCTAACAAAACTGAGCAACCGTAGCTTCAAGATGTTCAATGCCCAAACATGCAGAAATTCGGACTCCAAGCACACTCAAGACGCTAAAGAATCATTCACATTCAAAAATCAAAAGCAAGGAAATGAAGACATGCCATTGATGAAGTGAAACTCGATTAGATCAATGATAGGTAACAATCTTTAGCGCCTTAGCAAACAATAGATGACGCCCAGGAAAATCACCACCGAATCCAAGAATTCACAAATCAAACACACCAAATCCGGCCAAGTACTCAAGATTAAGCACCTTAGATCAATAGAAAGCAAATGATAAAGACTTAATGGCACAAAACTCCCCAAAATCGATTAAATACCTACCGCAGAAATCGTACAAATGAGCATTAATGCAGTCGACAAGACAACCTCGACCAAAACTCGGGAACCCGATAGGATGATGGAATTTCAAAGAAATCCAATCACCACGGAATTCCGCGAAAGACCAAAATCTCTGGATCACAGTGTAAAAGAAGCCGCCACCGGGTTTTCGAAGTATCCGGGGAATTCTGCCAAGAGTGGATTTTCTCAAGAGCAGTGAAAAACCCGGAATGAGTCAAAAAAACTTGAGATTTTCAATGAATATCACAGAGGGATCACCAATGTAGGTAAAATAAATATTAAAGTCAATGCCAAAGCAAGGTAAATCCCTAAGATCAAAGGGCCAAAACACCAAGAACGGAAGCAAAAGAGGGTCCTGCCTTCAGCGGGGCGTGTGTGCAAAAAACTGCACAACAAATGGTGACTCCACTGGAAAAATGCTCCAGAGCATTTCAATGACAAACTAGAATCAAGAACCCAGAATCTTTGGTTTATGTTCATGAATTAGGTCATCAATTTGGCAGAGTTTCAAAACTCAGAGGGAAGCAAACCATTCTTGTACTAGGGTCAAAGTGTGTGCATATGTGTTCATTCCTGTTTTCCTTGGTTGCAACAAGGATCAAATTTGGCCTGACTAGGCTACATAAAGATTCAAACTCCAAAAGCAAACTGGATAGAGCCTCGCTGCCAATCAGGCGTCCATAGCCCCAATGAGGTTATTGCTGTGATTCCCCCCAAGCATAGCTCTACTGCCAGTCAGGCGTCCATAGCCCTGGTAGAGATACTTGGATACTCCTAATAAGTTGAGTTTTTTTTTTTTATTTTCAATATATATATATATTTTTCTTTTTTGATATTTCTTTTTTCTTTTCTTTTTTTCAACCTGTGAATAATGAATTTCACGCTTAGGGCTGAGAACCACAGTGGTGTTGAAGCAAAATATAAGATTTTTCACCTAAACAGACTTGATAAGAACCCCTTGCAACCTTGGAATTTTAAAAGATCTGTGTAAAATGTAAGACCCAAATACATTCCAGATTTAACTTAATCCCATGGATTATCCACTCAAAACATTTGATACATATGACACCAAATAGAGGACTTTCACCAACTGACTCCGGAAAAAAGATTGAAGTTTGTAAAAGAAATATTCAAAATAGTCCCAGATAATAATATGATTGCCATGCAGGTGCAACACACCCAAAAGAAAACAAGAGAACCTCCAAAGCAAGAGCGGAGCAAAAAAAAACCAAACCGAAAGAAAACCAAAACCAACCAAAATAAAAACAAACCAAAAGCAAAGCAGAAAGGGAAACCTAATCTAACCAAAGCAAAGCAGAGCAAACCGAACAAAAAAAAAAAAAAAAAACTATTCTAACTATGTACAAGGAAAGAGCTGTAAACAACTCAAGAGTGGAAGTAATGCTTCAAATACTGCCCATTGAGAAGCAGTGGGATATCCTCCCCAGTGAGGATTTTCAAGCGAAAAGCATTATCTCCCAGGATCTCTGAAATCTGATAAGGGCCAAGCCAAAGTTTGTCAAATTTTTCGTGCTCCCCTTTTCGGTCATGTGCTTTATCCCAATAGAGGACTAAGTCAAAGATTCTGAAGGAGTTTACCTTGGCTCTCCTATCGAACCACATTTTGACTACCCCTTGATGTTTGGCAAAGTTTTCAAGGGCTTCATCTCTTCTTTCTTCAAGGTGCAACAGCTCTGCCAGGCGGGCCTCACGCCTGTTCTCTTCATCATAATATTATTAATAAACTGCAAAGTAGGGATTCTTAATTGAATAGGAAATACAAGTTCAAGGCCATACACAAGGTGGTAAGGAGAGGTTCCTAGGGAAGTCTTCTGCCTTGTACGATCTTCCCATAGAGAAAATCTAAGCTGAGTGTGCCAATCCTTGGGATTCTTCTCTAATAACTTACGGATGATGATTAAGAGGTTTTTGTTGGAAGAATCAGCCAAACCATTGCCTTGTGGATAATAATTGGATGTGAACTTTATTATAATTCCATGATCAAAGGCCCAATTAGAAAACTTCAATGATGCAAATGCAGGACCATTATCACAAACTAAAGATAAAGGACATCCAAATCGATTAATAATACCTGATTCAATGAAATTGATTACCACTTCATAAGTACATTGTTTGCATGCAAGGGCCTCAGTCCATCGTGTGAAATAATCAGTGATATTGAGAATACACCTATGGCCTACAAAAGAAGGTGTATTGATTGGACCTATGAAGTTCATTCCCCACTGTGTGAAAGGTTTTACCTCAAAGACTGGTTGAAGTGGAAGAGTTGCATACTTTTCCTTGGTTGCTGCAATTTGACACACATGGCAAGTTCTGACATGATTGTGTGTGTCCTTGAACAATGTGGGCCAATAATAACCTAACCTTAGAATCAGCTTTGCTGTGGAAAGTGCATATCCATGGCCAGTACCATATCTGTCATGAAATTCTGCCATGACCCTTTCTGCCTCCTATTATCCCCAAACATCTTAAATATACACCTTCATGGTTCTTTTTGTATAAGATAGCTCCCGTCAGCATGAAACTATCACTCTTCAAACGCAATGCCCTCCTCTGTACAGAATTAAGATGGTCTGGACACCGTTGAGTCAAGAGATAATGAATGATATCATCATACCAACCCCCTAGAGAAACATCTTCAAGATTGTAATGTTGGGCTGCAAGGTCAAGGCCCATTTCTACCATTGTTCTTGTAAGCCCTTGCCCTCTTACCAACTTCATGGGTTGAATCTCAAGATCATACTCCTACAACATAGTTACCCACTTAGCTCTACATTCTCCTAGCTCATTCTGCATCAACAACAACTTGACTACAGGATCAGGAACTATTGCAAAGACCTTGTTCCGAAGAATATAGTTCCTAAATTTTTTCACAACTCTAACCAAGGCATACTCTTGTTTTTCCACATTCAGATATCTTAGTTCTGCATCTTTCATTGGTGTACTCATAAATGCTATAGGGTGTTCATTCCCTTGATTAGAATTTTGAGTCAACATGACAACACAGGAGTGATCAGAAGCAAATGAATATATGTAAAATGGCTTATCATAATCAGGACTCACCAAAACTGGAGCTTCAGCAATAGCCCTTTTAATTTCTGCAAATGCTTATTGAGCTTCTATACTCCATTCAACTTTAGCTTCTTTCTTCAACATCGCATTCAATGGCTTGACTATTTCTGCAAATCCTGTGATAAACTTCCTTACAAAATTAATTTTGCCAAAGAATGACATCTCCTTCTTGCTAGTTGGTGGCTGAATCTTGAGTATGGCTTCCACTCGTTCAGGATCAATTGTAATGCCTTTCTCTGAGATAACATGTCCCAGCAACTTTCCCTCAATAACTCCAAAAATGCACTTCTTTGGATTAAAAGATATGCCAAATTCTCTACACCTCTGAAATACTTTGCATAAATCAGCTATATGATCACCTCTCTTCTTAGAAAAGACTATCAAATCATCCATATAAATAATTATGCATTTACCTGTTGACGTGGTTTTTGAGACCGCACCAACACAGAATAAAGTCTCCCAACGGACGCTCTATCCTCTCTTGAACAAAGTATTCAGCATGCTAAGATTGCGAGTAAGATCATGCTTTCAACTCCAAGGTTCCTTGAGTGCGAATAGGCTCAGTTTGGCTCGATGTGATATTGGTAGTATGTCAAGGGGACTTACACAATTGTTCGACGGCTAACAACAAACACCAGGCTAAGGGCTTTTGTGTGATTCAAATGATTTGGCAAGTGAGCACGGGATTCCTAATACTAATCGGAAATGTGCGGAATTTAAAAGGGTGTAAGGCCTAAGAAACTTATATTCTATTCTAAATGCAAGATATGTGGAGCTTCGTTTCAATAGACTTCAACCGGATTTCACCTAGCCTCCGTCGGACACCGTAAAATTGGTGCAATCTTCAAAGGGGATAGCGAAAGGTATTCAAGTTATAGTTTAACATACATACACCATCAGAACAACGCATATAAGCATGTAAACCACAACCGAAGTTAAACACAAAATAATCTCCAGTTGACCACGCAAGGCGAACTTATCATCAACAAGCCGCTAGTGGTATGGAATAAAGCGAAGCTATCTCAATAAAACACCACACACGAGTAAGCTACTTGCATGAATTTAATCTACTTGGATACGAAAAGGAAGAAGAAACCTTGCTAGCATTTCATGACAACAAGGCGAATTCCATCATCAATGAAAAGATCTATTATCATAAAATGTGTTACACAACAATCTCTTCAAAAGTTTTCAAAGGGAAAACTTTCTCTCTTCTCCAAATTATGCAAAAATGCTCTACAATGCTACACTATCTAGCTCTAATACTAATACTCTCTCAATGTCTACTCTGATTCTAACTTATGATACAAATGAGGGGGACTCCCCCTTTATATAGCTAGCCAAGTCCCAAAAGACGGCTAGGGTTACAATTGATAGAGTGGCCAGAATCGTGCCACCTCAGCCCTAAATAATATTGCCCTAAAAACTGCCACAGAGGAGAGTGGGGAAATAAATGCGCCATAATGTCCACCATCATCCTTCTAGAAGATTCCATTTGTAGACGCGTTCACACTGCTCTCGATCTTCTTTCTTGGCGTTGTTCTTTGATTTCTTCCACTTGAGGGTCTTCATCTTCGTCACTTGAGCTAACACTTAGCAAATTTCTTGTAACCCTTTCTTCGAGATTGAAACTTGTAACTTTATCTTCCTTCGAAGGTGGTAACATCATCCTGCTTCATCACTTCAAGTCATCGTGCTCTGGCCTCAACGTTTCTCCTACAAAACAAGCAAGGAGAGGGGAATTAGAACACTTCATAATATAATCTTAAATCACTTACCTGATCTTCATGCTTTGATCTCCAAGCGTTCATCGCCAACTTTGTGTTCAAGTTCATGCCTTAGACAAATTTCCTCTTTGAGAAATTCATTTCACCTGCTGGAGCTCTGATAACCTCGATTTTATTCATTTCTGGCTCAAGTAAACTATCCTCACGAAGGATTTAAGCAAATTCACCTAGGCAGTTCCTTTCAAATCCATCGTCTGGAGAATTTCACCTTGAAAATACGTTTTCTTCACATTTGCCTTAGAAAATTTTCAACTTTCCTTTAGGAAATTCATCAACTTGGTGCCCGCTTGAAATCTTCATCCCAGAATCCTCGACAAACTGTGGAAGACCTTAAAATCAACTCCTCATCGACAATCTTCGATACCCAGAAGAAAATTTTCTCCAGAACGCGTTGAATTCATGGGTGCCCAACGAACGGGTTCATTTAATTTTCTCGAATTTTGAACCTTAGAAAATATTCTCCTGTGAAATTTAAATCCGTTCTTCGATCTTCTCTGAGAATTTTGCTCTGACTTGGAAAAAATTTATCGACCCTGCGGAGCTAGCATCACTGACCTCATCCCTGGCAACTCTGCTCGTGCTTCAGGAAAATTCTACCACTTCTCCAGACTTAGGCATTTTTCTAAGGGAGAAAATATTTTGTGCCTTAGAAATTTTTGAAATCATCTTTTTGGAAAATTTTGCCGTAAAAATTTTGTATCCAGCTCGATCCATTTTGCCTGTGAAAATATCAACTTTACTTAGAAAAATTTTTATGAAGGCGCCTAGCATATTTTACCCCCTTCACTCATCATTTTGCATTTTCTTCACATTTGAAAATATTCCAACGCCTAGGAAAATTTTCCAACACTTAACATCTTAGGCGCATAGCACTTGGAGAAAAATATCACCACGCCCAATACTCATCTTCACCAACACACACGCCTAGCAAAAATTTCTAACACTTTACCACTTAGGCGCATCTGAGGCTAGGAGAGGAAAGGAAAATCACGCCCAACACACTTTGCAACATTCTACAACACTTTGGGCGCATTTGAGGCTAGGAAAGGAATAACGCCTAGCATCTACCTTGTATTCACCATGCCATGAAGCATTTTTTACTTTATTCACCTTCTTTCACTCCATTCACTTACCTTTTACCACATAAACTTGGGCGCATTTGGAGGGGTGAGGAGGATGGGCGCATTTTGCATATACTGAGGGATGAAACATTTTCCAACGCCCTTGGTATTTTGTCTTCACATGGCAGCTTTTGGGCACATTTTGCCCATGTAGGAGGACGAAACTTGTTGACCCTTTGACCTTTCTGCTTGCTGGGCGCATTTTACATGTCTAGGAGGATGAAAGTTTGCAACGCCACCTCCTTTGGAATATTCCCCACCTTGTTTTGTCTTTACTTGCCCTTATTTGGGCGCATTCAAAGGAGAGAGGAGAATGTTGACCAGCTTCTAACTTAGGCGCATTTCCTATGTAGTGAAGGATGAACTTGCAACGCCTAGCTGGTCTTCTTCCATCTTGAGCGCATTTTTGATGTGGAGGAGGACAAAACATGTTGACTTATTGACTTATTCCTTCTTTGGGCGCATTTAGACATGGCTAGTGGATAAACTCCTTACAACGCCCCCTGGGTGACTCTTCACCTTCCGTTCCTTTGTCCTCACATGCATACATTTGGGCGCATTTGAGGCATAGAGGAGGACAAAAACTTTTGACTTCCTTTGACCAGCTTGCTGTTGGGCGCATTTCCCACTTGATGGAGGATGGGCGCAAATGAAGGGTGATGGAGGATGCTTCCAACACTTAGAAAATTTTTGCTATAACTCTTTCAAAGTGGGCGCATTTTAGCATGGTTGAAGGATGAACCTCTTTGACTTTTCTTGGACTTTTTGCATCTTGGGCGCATTTTGCCCTGTGTGAAGGATATACCTCATACTTAGAAATTTTTTTATGCCTCCTCACTAGCTGGCGCATTTTGCCATGTCTTCTGGATGAAGTTCCAGACTTAGACATTTTTACCTTCTTCTGCTAGCGTTCATGCCTCTGCTATTTATAGTAAATCCTCTGATTCTCAAACTTCGAAAGCTCAGATTGCCCTGAAATTTTGACCACTGGACCTTCATGACCTGGTTAGCCTGTTGACATTGCCATTTTGAGCTGACTTACTAAAAATAGCACATTTTGATTTTTCTAATTTCTTCCCTGTCTCTCTTGGGCCTTGTGCCTTCTATCCCTCTACCATCTTTCTGCCTCTTTTTATACCTGTTAGGTCTGCAACAAACCTTTTTTCATCTCCTTGAGCTCTCTATCCTGATGATGGATCACGGAGTGTGATCCGAAACGTCGATCCAAAAAAAGCTTACACAATCTAATCCAGAAATTGCTCTCTCAAGTGTTTTGCTATTTATAGTAACCTCTCGTTTCTGGTACCTCCACAGCTCCGATTTGAATGAAATTTGAATGAGGCGCTCCTCGCCACGTGACCTTACTGCCGGCATCGACGCATGCAGTTGATTTACTATTTTTAGCATGTTTCCAAATTGACTTACTATAAATAGTAAGTGCTCCGTTTGACTTGAAATTTCACCAACAGATAGCCTGAAGAACGCTGATCGCGGTGGTTTACATCGGATTTCGGAAATTCTGACTTTTTATGCCTATTTTTAGGCTCCGAAGCTGGAAACCCTAATTCACTTTGCATGCGTATCAAATGAACTCTGTTTGTCCTCGTTTCCGCGACACTACGATCAGCTCGTGATTCTGAACTGCTGGGCGGCGGCTGCCGGGACACACCTGCTAAAAATAGCAAGTTCCTTACTGAGTGAGAATTCTCGTTTGCATGTCACACCATCGCGAAGCTCTCGAAAAACCCATCAGGAATCACCTGACATGCAAAAGAAACTTCGACATGCAAACCCTAAAAATAGCCTCGAAGGCTGAATCCTGAAAGTGGTCGCCTCGTCTTGCATGTTATATCATCGCGAAGGTCTCGAAAAACCCAGAAGGAATATGCAGACATGCAAAGAAGAACTCTGCATCTGCACCCTGAAATTCGTCGAAAGCCGGTTGCTAAAATAGTAAGTCGTCGTTTTTGCTCAAATTTGGCATGCAAGTAGTCGATATACTCGAGTGTGGTGTGGTATGAATTTCAAAAAATCTGATGAACTGCGAATTTCACACTTACTAAAAATAGTAAGTACCTCGGAATCTGATAAATTTTTGCTGAGAGCCTGCTGGAAGCATACTGACAAAACGTTAAGCTCAGGTTTCAAGTTATTCACCTCATTCGACCTCAAATTGGCTGGAAAGACTCAAACCCTAAGTTAGACTTGGCCAAATTCGTGTTGAAGCTTGCAGACAGGAACATCCCCAGAAAGGCGGACATCAGAAAAGAGATAGACGGAGAGAGAGACACAAAAACCAAAGCCAAAACGACCAGAATGGAGCAAAAATTGGGGGTCCCCATCTTGGATGGGGCGATGTGTGAAAAAGGTCACAACATTACCAATTATATCCTTAAAGTAATGTCCATAGCTCTCTAGAATGTAGCTCTAGCATTGATCAAACCGAAAGGCATCCTTCTATAAGCGAAAGTACCCCACTTTGTGGTGAAAGCAGTTTTATGTCTATCTTCATACTGTACCATAACTTGATTGTATCCAGAGTAGCCATCTAGAAAAGACATCATTTGAGACCCATTGACAATTTGAAGTACCTCATCCAACGAAGGTACGGGATAATTGTCTTTTTCTGATGCTCTGTTAAGGTTCCTAAAATCCACACACAGTCTGATTTTCACCATTCTTCTTTCTCACAGGAACCAAATTTGCAACCCAGGTTGAATGTCTAACTGGGAATATGATTCTGGCAAACAACAGCTTCTGCACTTCCTTTTGAATTATAGGCTCCAACAAAGCATTAATTGGTCTTTTCCTCTACCTGAAGGGTCTTACTCCTAGCTTCAGAGGGATAGTGTGAGTTATAATTGATGTGTTGTATGTCTTCAGGTCCTCATAGCTCCAAGCTATCACATCCTAATATGTAGGTAATGCATCAATTATTCCTTTCCTCTACTCTGGGGTACATACTTTTCCAATGAAGATATTCTTGATATCATCTTGAGTCCCCATGTTGTACGTTTCACATTGTCCACTGATGGATTCCTTCTTGGCATCTTGTTCTTGATCTCTAACCTTATCCAGATCAAAAATCCTTTCTAGCTGCACCATTCCTCTGGGAATAGTATTAGTCTTCAAATTAATCACCCCTTCTAAATCCATCTCTACTTCTCAGGGTTTAGTTTCATCAATAATCTGGGAAGCAAAGACATTTGAGCTTGTGATAAAGTCCAAAATATGCTTATCATCTTCAAATACCTAGAAATTGGTAACATTGTTAGGTACTGAAGGCACCGAGGTCAGTTCCACTATAAACTTCTTTAATCCAAAAAGAGACAAAGGCTGCAACATACTAGCTACCTAAGCAAGGGAATTTGTTGTTTGGTTCTTATTACGTGGTATCAACTGAATGTTGAAGGAATCAAATCCTTCAATAAGGTCCCATACTCTATGCCTATAATTGGTCATCCTTCGGTCATGACATGAGTACTACCTCCTGACTTGTTTGACCACTAACTCAGAGTCCCCAAAGACTTGCAAAATCTTAACCCTTTTTTTTAGTGCCATAAGCAACCCATGAATCAAAGCCTCATAATCTCCTACATTATTAGTACAATGAAACTGAAGTCCATGAGCAGCAAAGAAGGTTTTACCTTTTGGACTGATTAACTAAAATCCTACCCCAACTCCTTGCTTTGATTTGGATCCGTCAAATCTTAAGGTCCAACAACCAGCACTTGCAGACTTCCTTGTTGCATCTCTTACACTGTTGTTGCTGGAGGGTTCTTCAGAAACCATCACTTTCTTCCCTTTTGGATCCTCTTGAATATTGTGAATATTGATTTTGATTGCTGGAGTAGGGTTGATACACTTTTGTATTTGTTCTACCACAGCCTAGCACAAATAACAGTCCAATTCAGAGTGGGAGGCATTATGAACTCTACACCAATTTGGCAAGAGTAATTCTCTAAAATTCATTCCTCTACCCAACTAAACCTAATCTTCAATACACTTTTGAATGAATTCCTGGAAACTATCCAACGAGCTGAGTTGATTATCTTCAGGAACATCATCACTTATTGGTTCCACCAAGGCTCCAGTATCACTGGATTTAGTTGTGAGATCAATAGGTGTAGCATGTAGCATAAGGATTTCTTCTACATCAGATTCCTCAAAAGGGGTCGCAAGGACATAATTACCCATACTTACCTTAGATATCAATATCTAATTTGAAGTATTCTGATATTTTGTGATCATATATTTCATCCTGGGCTCCCTTTCAATCTTGATCTGATTTGGCACTCCCCTCCAGGGATGCCACATATGAGAGTGATCGGTTGATACATATCCATTCAGAGCCCTAGTGAAGTCTCTTCCCAAAATCAAACCATAAGCATTAGGTATATCTACCACCTATATATTAATAACTTGCTGAATTCTAAGGTCAGAGGCAACCTGCATATGAATCATGTTCAACTCACCTACAACATTAACCTCAGTTCGATCCAGTTGAGTAACTTTCTTTTGGGAATCAGTAGGAGTAATACCTAAGGCCCTATAGACACCAAAAGGCATTACATTGGTAGAAGCACCCGAATCCAACAAGCAATTGTGCAAATTCTTATCAAATATACGGACAGAAATCAGAAATGGAGTGTCCATTTTCCCCTGAAATAGAGTCAAAGGAGTATTCACTTGAGCAACTTGAGTTTTATCCTTCTCCTTCCCTTTATCTCCAAGTGGTATGTGGGTCTGATTGTGAGTCTAATTCTAGCCTTTCACTATTTGGGAACTGGATGCTTTATTGACACTTTCACTGACTGATTTATCTTGTGATACTGAGCTAGCATTGTAAGCTCCTAGAACTACATTTCTAATAGTTGGAACTCTCAATAATTCAAATGTAGACAGACTTACCTTTAACTGCTTGAGTTCTTCTGTAACATATGTGGCCAATTGTTTTGTACTCAAGTCAGCAGGAGTCTCCTTTAGGTATTCCACTACTTTATCCTTGCTTGTTTCAGTAGTTCGTCCTTTTGATGAATCCATTGGTCCTTGTTCTTTAGATAAATACTGCCTAGATACATGAGGATATGTTGGACTATTGTTGGCATTGGGATCTGGAGGCGTAGTGAAGTTGTTTGGAGGAATAGAAGTGGTGAAGGGGCCTCCAGCCTGTGGACGCCTCTGTGGCAAGTCCCTCAGATCATATTTTTTAATAGGCCACTAAAATGTCTGCACCTCTTCAATATAAGCTTCTTCTTCATCCATGGGGCCATTGTCATTCACTAGATTTTCATTGAATAACTGTGTAATCTCATCTCCATTGCATACCTGATCCGCCTCTTCCTTAAGATGATTTGATTCTTCCTCAGGCACATTCTCCTTGCTCTGTGGAAAAGGAGCATGATTTAGCACCAATACTAATGAATCATATGGAGTAGATGGCACCATCTCCTGACTACCTGCATTATTCTCCACCTCGTACTGGAAGATTGAAGCTGCGGTCTGAAATTCTGGACAGTCTAACTTGGAATATTGACTTGTTTTATGGAGCCTGCACCATCTTGATAAAGCAGCCTCAGCTAAATATACACCACTTGGAGGTTTTTCTTGATTGACTAGTTGATCCAATGGGGTGGGGACGCGTCCATTGTTAGGACTTGTATTCCAAGTTCTATTATGTCTGGGTAGCTGTCTTCTGTCAAACCCTTGTCCACCAACCTGACCCCTATCAAAGTTTTAGCCTGAAGATTGTCCTTTATCATAATTTTGTCCTCTATCATTATTATATCCTCTTTCGGGATGCTAACCTCTATCAAAATGTTGTCCTTGTTGAATTTCTCGATTTTCTCTGTTATGATTGGACTGCATACTTCTTTGAGTAGCCTGAAGCTGACCATTCTGGTTTCTCAAATAAGTTACCTCCATGTTCAGCTTCTTCACCTGTTCAGTTAGCTCATCCAGCCTCTTTTTGTCAGGATTTCTATATGGGGGTTGATTTGCATTGTTTTGAAGATATCCTACTGTAGTACTAGCATTCAACGATTGATTCAATATTTCAGAATTCTACAGATATGTAGGAAAACTGGCCAAAGGTTGTGGATGAAGAGGCTGATTCAAATTTTGTTGAGGGTAACTAGTTACGGGTGGAACTTGATTCACAGGAGGTCCTGGGTGGGGAACTAGGGACAACTGAGGTACCGGATTCATGATTGGAGTGTGATTAGCGAGAGCCTGATTGAGAGTTGAGACCTACCCAGGGTGAGCAGTGAGTCCTAGTGATAGTAAAGGCCTAGATAAATGTTGTCTTAAAGCAGTGCTAACCTTCACAGCCTCTGTGTATGCATCAAGTAGGGTAGTAGGAGGGTTGTTTCTCCACTTCATGAAGGTGGTTGTCAGACTGTCAAGACCTTCATAATAGACTTCTAAAGCAATGGCCTCATCAACAGCATAAGGGGCCTGTAGTCGGGTATAGGCACGATGAAACCTGTTGTTAAAGGACACTATGGGCTCGTAGACTTCTCTCTTAACATTGGTGAACTGAAGATAAAGCTCATTGGGACTAATGGGAATCCTAGACTTCTGTAGAAATGTAGTCTTCAATTCAATCCAATTCTAAATAGACCCAATAGGCAAATGATTGTACCAGTAAAATGCATCTTCTCCTAAGGAATAAGGAAAGAGCCTACACGCTACATCCTCATGATTGATTCCTCTATCTTTAAGGCAAGTGTGAAAGATCCTAATGCATTCGTCAACATTTCTATTGGGGTCATTAACACGGAATTTGGAACAAAAATGTTATGGGTTCTTGGGCATAACATTGTAATTATTAAAGGTCAAGGGAAACGGATTGTTGGCAAGGAAAGCCATTGCGGGAGGTGGAGGTGGTAATGGTTGATTTATGGCTTGTTGGGGTTGCGGAATAGGAATGGCTTCTGAATCAGATGAGGATGGACTTGATGAAGAGGATAATGGGGATGATGGAAGTGGCTAAGTGGATAAAGATTACCCCCTTCTCCTGGTACTTCTTGACCTAGTAGGAGCTTGCAATTCTTGAAAGTCCTTCCCCTGGAGTAGATCTGGTTATTCTTTTGAACCTTTTGGGAGAAATAGCAAACAAAAATCGATCTAGCTTGCTTATTCAAGCCCTCCATCTAGCGCCAATCTATTGATTGTGTTTTTTGCACAGCAACAACTCAGACAAAATATAATATCCTATCTCTCTTGAAAGGTAAATCTCTATCAGCAAGCCTCAAGAGATAACCCCAAGGTCTCTAATGTCAGGTCTTGACAATGCATAAACAACTCAGTGATAAATTTGAAAATTTGGGTAATTACAAAGGGACCTTACTACAAGTAAATACTGAATCCCTAAATTTATCAGATCTAGCAATATGGTGATACTTTCAATCCTAAATCTAACCCAAGTGACAAAAGAAAGAGCAAAGAGATAAGGTCTTAGAGAGATTCTTAACTTTAACACTAATCCTAAGATTAACAATGCAAATAATGAAACACTTAAAATGGACGAACCCCGTAGAAACTGATTCCTGCTTGACCCAGATGAATCTGCAATCTTACAGAAATAGTGCAATCTTCTAAGGCATTAAATATTTTCAAATCATGAAAATTCATCCAAAACAATCCTATTGTAATTGAAATGAACAAACATCCACAATTGAAATGAGCACAATGAATTAAAAGTCCAAGCTAACTTTGCAAAGTAACTAACATTCAGTTGGTTGCGAAAAGTATGGACTAGAGATTGTTGCAAACACTTCAAGCATCAAACCATAAACATTACCAAATCATCTAACATTAAACCTAGCATATATCAAATAAACTTAAGCAATTTCAAAAGATAGAATCTCAGGAACCATGCTAGATAAAATTCAACACACGGCACCAAATCACAATTTCTTTACTTGCATTAAATTACCCAAAGTAGCAACAATTCCAGTATTTTGTTACAGCACTTGCTTGCTTGAAAATAAGACTAAGTCCTAACTCTAGCTCTTGCTATACTGTTTAATTCGCTCTAATATCAAAACTATCTAGCCCTTACAAATGAGGCAGAATGCCATATTTATAGAAACCCCCCAAAGATATGTCGGCCTAATTAGGATTTACAATAGTAAATGGCTATAAAACAAGTCAGCCAAGAGGAATTCAAAATAAGGTGAAATATGCATTAAATTCATGTACTCCATCCAAGTCGGCCCGGGGTCTCCAACATAATCTCGACCAATGCATGTGAAGGAGAAGAGAAATAATGGGGAAGCAAAAATTTCGATGTAGTATTGTATTAACTACTTCCCCCCTTATCCTTAGTGTGTTCCATCTTATCCTGCACTATCAAAAATATCTTGTCCAAGTTGGCCACAGGTGGCATAGTCAAAACCTCAATTCTTCTTTCAATGAATCTGATATCATTTCTTGACTGCTTTACCATTTTATCCCATTCTACCTTACTGGTTTGATATTTCTCAATTACTACAATATAGGTAGCTTCATCATCCAACTGATAATCAGTGACTGGGCCTTCATTGACTGGAGAATACACATCTCGCCACCATTTTCTCAACTGCTCCAAGCTCAGATGTTTTGGCACAGATCTCTTCCTCCCTTTCATCACCTCAAAGAAGGAAATGCACTTATGGTAAATTTTAGTCAAGGTGCCCTCAATCTGTTTTCCCTATTTATATACTTTCTTTAAAACCTTCTACCTTATTTGCAAAGCTTCAAACCATTCCCAAGGTTCTGCAGCTCTAGAGGAAGGAAGAATTCCATCACTTATCAATTTATCCTCAATATACTCCATGATGGTTTTAGTCTTTTGTAACAAGAGATCCACATCCTCCTTATCCTGAGCTAGCACATTCCTTAGCCAATCTAATGATCTCATTGCATCTCCTCCAGTTGAAAGGATGTCTTTGATAGCATCATCTCCCTTGGTTTGCACTACTTGCAACCAGCCAACTGTAGCATGTGTGGTGGATTTCATTCTTTCCAACTCTGATAATTTTTCTTGTAGCAGGAAGCTTGCAGTAGATGATGAGGAACTCATGGACTGTAAGGGTTTCATCAAATCTTACAGATATCTCTTGAGTTTATCATTTTCCTTCTTCAATTCTTGATTGGTCTGTACTTCTTTCCTCAACCTACCCAAGATCACAGCTCTAGAGCCTTCATATTCTTCAATCTCTTGTTCCATGGAAGTAGGCCCTAGGTTGATGGTTTGCACATTGTAATCACTTCCAATCACATCATCCCTACTCTTATCAGGAGGAGTAGCAATGTGGACCAACCTGTGAGTTGCTTTGTCTCTCTCAATCTTGGAGATGATCCTGGCTTTCTTCTTTCCTTTACCCTTTCCTATATTTTCCAATAGCTCATCCCAATTGGGAGGGGTTTCATCTACAACAATCTGCTTACTCTTTAATTATTTATCCAACCAACCCAAAACAGTAGATTCTAATTGCACTTTGCTCTGTCCAACTTCATCTTGTTGATCCTGGGGTGTATCTTTGCTCAAATCCTGTTTCTCAGAAATCTCCTCGGCTTTATCTTCTTATTCTTTATTTCGCTCTTCTTCTTAATGCACCGATCATGGAGTCCTAACCGGTATTTCCTCTCTCTGAGGAGGTCTATCTTCTTCACTCCTAATAGGTGAATCCTCATAAGTTACCAAGGGAGACTATAACACCATCTCTATTTCTTCCTCAGCACTATAGAGCTTCCCTTCTTGAAATTCTTCTCCTTCTGGATCTTGATGACTTTTTGATTCTTTGGATTCATCTGGTCCATTGCGAGCTTCGTGAGGAGGAGGAATATTATCATGTTGTTTTGTAGAAGCAGTGACTGGAGGAGCATCCTTCCATGGCACACTATCCTTAGGAGAAGGAGTTCTCGATCTCCTTGTATATACCTGTGTTCTTTCTCTCGAGCTCTCAACATTTATTACTAGTGAACTAACTTCCTCACTTACCTTGGAGCTTTCCTTTTCCTTCTGTGACAATCTTACTATCCTTCTCCTCTTGGGCACAAGAACACTAACCTCTTTATCTTCCTTTTCAGCTTCATCTTTTGTTGGCTTCTTGGTCCTTGAAATGTACCTCCTTTTCTTCGCAATAGGCCTTCTTTGTTTTTCTGCCTCTCGTACTTCCTCCCCTTGAACATCTTTAATCCTGATCTTAAAACGAGAGTTGACCTTGCCCTTACCCTTAGGATCTTCTTCAGCTGACTCCTCAGAAGTGGAATGAGACTCCAAGTCTCCCATTAGATCATAGGTGCATTAAACACCTTCACTTTCCAATTCCCACATGTTATGCTTAAGCCATAGCTTTGAATACTTAATCACTGGAGTCATAAGTTAGTCTAACTCTGTTTTCTCTTCCTCCAGCCAGTCTACTTCTCCCACTGATTCATCCTTCACCGCCTCATAGTCATGGCCCTGAATCAAATCTCCACAATCTTCAACTTGATCCGGAATGGCCTTCACATTATATAGCCGAACTAAGTTAACAAGTAGCCTGGAAAAATTCTTCCTTCTAATCTCAAATTCATCACTGCAATTGGCCCAATAGTCCTCTATATCATCCTTGTAACTATATTCTCTGCTAGCCTTCTTTTGTGCCTCGCCAGTCCTGTCAAACCTAGATCTCTTGGAATGAAAGGATAACCCAAGAGTACTCATTTCTTCTTCAAAAGCATAGGCCAAATTAATAGAAGGGCATGCCTTACTAGTGCCTATCCTCAGAGGAAAATCGCCACCGAATCCATTCTTATGCTTATCCTTTATCACAATTTCATCAAAATCACATATTTGCCTTGCGACTTCCAAAAGTATAATGTGCTTTGTGGGATACCTAGGAAGTTTGTATGGAGCCCTTTAACAACCATCTATTCTTATATATGAAAAGGTGGGAAACTATATAAACCAAGCCCCATACCTTTTGATTAGCTCCTTGGCATTGTCGGATATCCTTACATACTCTGCACCTTGGAGCAACCTAGTGATGTACATGGTGAATGCATCATTCACCCTCCTATAGCTCGAGTTACCCAGGTGTAGCTGTGGATAAATTACATCCTGTCCAAACACACCCCTTGTACTTAGTCCTTTGTATGGATGAAATCTTACAAGTGCATAAACCAAGTAGGAGGTCATTGTGAAGGTCTTCGTCTACAGGACATTACAGATTTTTTCATGAATCATGGCACTTATAATGCCTACCCAATGATAATCAACATTTTGTTCCATCCTCACAATGACATGGAACATCCAATTTTCAAACATTCCTACACTTTTCAACCCTACCACCCTGTTGAGAAGGGTTATAACATCATAGTATTCCTTCTTAAATTTTGCTTTGAATAGTTGCTTGGGTAGCTTGAAAAAGTGGGATTTAGGTTTCTCCAGCCAGGAATTGATGACCTACTGGGATTTGATAGTATCTTCCTCATAGAAATTTCTTGAATTCCATATCAAAACCCACCACATAAGACCTATCTGGCATGTCAAAGTTCTGGGCTATAGAAAAAGGATTTATATTTTCCACAATTCTTCCTTGAGGGCCAACTATCCTTTGTGTGCCCCTGTCATAGTGTCTGGTGCATTCGAGCACCAATTCATAACACTGCACTGTAGGAGGAAATCCAGCTACATGTGCCAACCCTGATTGCAATGTCCTTTTGGCTAGCAAAGGGAGATTTTGTGCTGCCATCCTTATTTTAAACTCTTCGTAATCCCACAATCCAACATTTGTATCAATTACCTCTGACCAGATGGAAGTCAGCTTGCTCTCAGGAATTTTGCTCTTTATATCCATTTTGATTCTTTCTGCGTTAGAAACAGAAGGCCCCTCTACACCTGGATCCATTATTCTACCCTTGGTTCCACTTGTCACTGCCTTACTTGATTCAGCCTACATCCAACAAAGAAACCATAATAAAGATCACATGAAACCCAAGTTAATTAATCACAAATGGCATATTGAACCTAAATATAAGTCCCATGATAATCAAAACTCTCTAAAACTTCATAAGAATTAATCATCTCAATGTTTGGGTTTTCAGTCCTCTCGCGGAATCCAGGCTAGAGAGGAACTTCAAAAAATTTCCAACCAGACGGATTTCAGCGAAATAAACACAACAAGCTTCCAATAATCATTTAATCATCTTTCATTAACTAAGAAGTAGCATGACACATTTTTAAATAACTCAAATTGATCATATAATGCGTAATCACCAACCAATAAACCATGCTATCTCTTGGTTCCTCATTTTCAGCAAAGTTTCGGGGAATTCGGCCTAGGACGGAAATCCGCAAAAATAACAGCAGTCTACGAATTCTGGGAAAATGAAGGAACGAAGAAAATTATGGGAAAATCCTGAGAGAATGGAAATAATGCGAAGCAGGCAAAACTCCGAATTATTGCATATTTCTGGAAAACGAAGAGAAAATGGAAAATCGGGGAATTCTGGCAGTTAAGGAATTCCACGAAGACTTTGAAATACCGAATGTCATTATTTTCTCACGACTTTACTCAAATTGATCGAATGATCACAAATTTGAGGACCCTGGGCCTGAAAGTACCTTGATTTGAACCTCCTACAGATCATCTTTAAATTTGAGGCTCATCCTAGAGTAAATCGAAAGGCATTGGTGATGCCCTAAGCACGAAACCCTAAAATTCCGCCATGAATGCACATGACAAGCTTGGGCTCAGCTTACTCGTTTTGCTAGTTTTTCAAAAGGTTCTTTATGGCCTACGCAAGCAAGCTACCTCATGATGAAACTGAAAGACAAGCTCACAAACTCACTTGAGATCATTAATCTAACAAAACCGAGCAACCCTAGCTTCAAGATGTTCAATGCCTAAACATGCAAAAACTCAGACTCCAAGCACACTCAAGACGCTAAAGAATCATTCACATTCAACAATTAAAAGCAAGGAAATGAAGACATACCATTGATGAAGTGAAACTTGATTACATCAATGGCAGGTAATAATCTTTAGTGCCTTAACAAACAATAGATGACGCCCAGGAAAATCACCACTGAATCCAAGAATTCATAAACCAAACACACCAAATCCGGCCAAGTACTCAAGATCAAGCACCTCAGATCAATAGAAAGAAAATGATAAAGACTTAATGGCACAAAACTCCCCAAAAATCAATTAAATACCTACCACAGAAATCGTACAAACAAGCATTAATGCAGTCGACAAGACAACCTCGACCAAAACCCGAGAACCCAATAGGACGAAGGAATTTCGGAGAAATCCGGTCACCACGGAATTTCGCGAAGGACCAAAATCTCTAGATCACAGTGTAAAAGCAGCCACCACTGGGTTTTCAGAGTATTTGGGGAATTCCGCTAGGAGTGGATTTTAACAAGAGCAGTGAAAAACCCGGAATGAGTCAAAAAAACTTGAGATTTTTAATGAATATCATAGAGAGATCACTAATGTAGGTAAAATAAACATTCAAGCTCATGCCAAAGCAAGGTAAATCCCTAAGATCAAAGGGCCAAAACACCAAGAACGAAAGCAAAAGAGGTTCCCTTCCTTCAGCGGGGCGTGTGTCCGAAAAAATGCACAACACCTTCTTCCTCCCAACCTCCTATCCTTATCTACTCACAATTCCCACAACCCTTGATCCCTACCCTTTTTTCCTTCTGTGGACTTGCAGAGTTCATTAGAGCTTCTTCTAATCCTTGTCCATCTCCAAATCCCCCAACCTATAGTCAAGTCCTACCTTTCATCTTTGTGATTTGATTTCCCTTTGCAAACATGTGGATTTCCAGTGGACCTCATTTGTCTTCCATTTCCACCTCCTAATCTCCCAACCTCCAATCGTTGTCTACTTCCTTTCTCATTTTAATGTTTAGTGGACTTTCAAGTTTATAATGAACTTCTTTAGTTTTCCCTCCACCTTTGAAAATTGAGACCTCTAGTTCGCCAATCATTTCTCACATGCCTTCCAATTCCCCTTTTTACAAAATTTTGTTGCACTTCTGAACCTCCAAACTTCCTCCAATTCTACATCGACTTCCCTTGGTTTCTTATGCATTTTTTTCCTAAATTCTTTCCAATCCCTTGTGCAAAGTTCTAACTTAATTTTTCCATCTTCCCTTCACCTCATAACCTTATGACCTCCCATCCTTATCTTTAAACAGATTCCCTTTGAATCTTTCCCTATAGAAATTTAGTGGACTTCTTGACTAACATTTCAATGTCTCATCTTGACTTCCACTTCTGACCTCCAATTCTACATCAAATTCCAACAAACTATTCCAATGGCTTTTCCAATTATTTCTTCCTATGCAAGGTTCTAGCTAGCCTCAAGACTTCCAATCTTCCATCGAAACCTCTTATCCTAACCTTCAATTCCACATCTTTTCCCCATTTTCTTTCAAGAGCACTTCATTTGCTTACTTCATCGATTTGCAGGGTTTCAATGGACTTCTAGACTTCTATCCCCATGTCCAATCCTAACATCCGATCTTAATAGGAAACCCCATAGTCCTAACCTCTATATTTCCTCTATCACTCACCAAATCTTCCTAGAATGCCATTAATGACCAAATTTGATTCATACAACTACTCCAAGTGGTTTTTCCTACTTGAACAAAATTTGTGCATCCCAAAGGTGTGGACCTACATGCAATTTCAACAATGGATGATGAGGTCCAATTCACCATGAATGCGGTGATTGAGTTCCAAATGCCTGTGATCTTCACTTAAGTTCCAAACCATCCATTATGTGGATTCCATGGAATTTCACTTCTCTTGCATGGCACATTTATGACCTCTTGTTCTCTGTCAAATTCCCACAAGGAACTAAGTGACCAAGAAAAATGCTATGTAGATACACACACACGCACATATATATGTTTGTTCTCCAAACAAAGGGTTCGTCAATTTTGCATTTCCACAAGACTACAAGTGTTGAGAATTGTTTAGGGTTTTGACTCCTATAAGTTCAATCACCTACAAAGCAACACATTCTATAAATCACAAGGTCATAAATATGTTTTGATGTCCCCATCACAAAAGAAAATCTAAGATAAGTATACATTTAATATATTTATATATTTGCATTCAAATAGAGTAATCATTATAGAACATTTTCATTCAACTCATATATATAAACGTGACTAACTTGGGTACTGTTGGTGGCAGATTAGAAGAAGAGATCCTAAAAGAAACTAAGATGTTTTTGCTTGAGGACAAGTAAAGTTGGGAGGGGAGGACTATCATGTCCCCAAAATTAGAACCACTCTGAGATACAAATAAGTGAAAATGAATAACACAATACATGTTAAAATTAGAAAAGAAAATATTATCGTTTTAATATATTTATAATTACAATCATCATAAGATAATATTGTAATTATAAATATATATTGATGATACAAAATAAAATACGTTAATATAAATACTATCATAAGTATCAAATAATCATTAAGAGATAATATTATAAATATTAAAATATACGTATTTAAATAATAAATATAAATAATACTATAAATAAATATATATATATAATATTACAAATAAATTAAAAATAAAATAGTAAAATATAATACACATCAAAACAAAATAATAAAATGAATATAATTTGAGATATCATTAAGGAATGTTTAACTAAAGGTCATGTCCATTTGTGGGGTTATCTCTATTCAAAGAGATACCTCTCTTCATGGAGGTATAAGGATATAAAATAAGTTTGTGGGATGTGGGGAAGAAGGAAGGAAAAAAGATATATTAAATACACATCAGATTTTAAGAAGAAGATAGAAGAGTAAAGGAATGAAGATATAAAAAGGAGATCTATCAATAGTGTGTAGAGAACAATAAAAATAGAAATTAGAAAGGTTTGGAATTAGTTTTCAAAAGACAGCAATCATTTCAAAAGGTTGTATCTCTTCTAATGAATGTCTCTTTTCAAAAGATACATCTTCTCATTTGAATGTGAAGATATAAAAAGAGAAATAATGAAATAAGTATGAGGAAGAAGGAAATAGAGGATAGAATGGGAAACAAGAAATAAAATATAGACTGTAGATCATCTAAAATCTATAAAGACAAGCAGATGGGAAGTGTATAAAGAGCAGATATAAAAGGGAATAAAAAATCATAGAATTAAGAAGATTGAAAATATTATTCAAAATCTTGAGAAGAGAAGATCTGATGTGTGTGCAAGATAAATGATTATATCACAAATATACCAGCAAATGAAGAGCAGATTATGAAGACTCGATTTGCAGATTTTATGAAAGAATTGTGGAGGAAGAATGAGTAGTGAAAGGAATAAAATGGAATGTGAATAAAGGAAGGAACATAATATGATTTGAAAGGCAAATTAAGAATAAGAAAATAAGGATCAACAACTATAAGGGGTGTTTAAGTGATAAGTTACAACCCCAACTACATTAAGCTTGTGATTCGAGGACAAGATTCAAGATTATCCCAAAGGGGGACATTACAGTGGTATCATAGCATCTTGAAATATGCTAACCTATTTTTTCGATAAATTAACACAACATAACCAGCACTTAGCCAACTTGATTAGCGTTAGCTCCAAATAGAAAACCAAACTTGAAAGAACTCACACCAAGAATGCACACTCAATCCCAATAAAGGATAGGTGTTGTCATATGGCGGAGGAGCTAAAGGAAAGTACTTGAAAGAAACTACTCAACGTCAAGAATGTGCACTCAAGATCCCACTGAGAGCGAGGTGCTAACATATGACGGAGTGTTTAATTGAAAGCTAGAAATTAATAGGCAGATAACCAGCCATGAAGTTATTACAAACTAATTCATCCGCTGCGGCGGGCATCCACAAAGTTGTGGGGATTCACCACTAAGAAGTGGGTACAAGAGTGTTACAATCAAATTATCCACACTGGCGGTAAACCATCCAGGGGTACTTATGTGAGAAGAATAAGAATTGAATGCAGCAATTAGAACTGGAACAGTACTACTGTTTACAGTCTTTACAATTAAGAAATAAGCTGCAAATTACATATGAATTACAATAGTCTTCAAACACATGAGTAATAGATGATCTCATACAATTATTTATCTCTCTAACAGCTGATAATGAATCAAAAATCAAAACTACTAAAGTCTGATACAAAAAAACAGTAAACTGGAAATGTCAATCAGCAACTGTGAAAACCAATAAAATGTTCATAACTCACTCATTTCACCTCCAAATCGAATGAGATCAAGTGCAATGGATTGCTAGAAGGTAGGCGACCCTGCTAGGATGAAGAAACAGCTTCAAAGAACTCCTGTGAATTTTGCACGAATCCCAAAGCACTTCCAAAAAAGTACAGCCCTCCTTGAAGGGGCAATTTCTCTTAAAAAATCAAGTTCTCAATTATAAAATCCAAAAATTGGCATGAAGGGGCGCACTTGAACAGCAAATAGAATGATGAAATGCCCAGAACCAATTTCAAACTGGAAATAAAGTTATAACTTAAAATCACCTTCAGTTGTAGATGAAATAGCAAAACCAAAATTGAAAAAAACTTCAAAATTTCTTCACAATTTCGCTCAATCTGCTAGTCTGGATGAGAAGCAGCGAATTCCAACTAGATGTTGTATTTCAAACATGAAATTGGATAATTGGCTAGGAGGTAGCATCCTCGAAGCAAGATTTCAATTGTCATTCCGATAGCATAACAGTATGATAACATGAATGGATACCAATGCTGGAACAAAGCCTTCATTTTATAGAAGAGTAGAAGACTCTTCAATCCCTCAAGAAAAGACACCAATAGTCACAGAGTCTCTTCAAATTTCCAAAAACCATTCAGCTTCTCAAAAAAGCGTCCACTTTACAAGGCAATATAAAATCTTTCTTTTTTAAAAATAATAACTCCTTCAAAAAAGGCGTCCACTTTATTTCCCAAGGCATTTATCTTTATTAATAATTAAATCACCCTTATGATAGCATACCCCTTCCAAGTCCCCCTTTTAAACACAACTTAAGTTGTCTTACTAGGCCAAGGGGGTCAACTGCAAATAATAACCTCAATGCCTTTATTCAACATAAAAATGCCTTAAGAAAACAGACATGAATTGCAAATAAATGCTCCAACTGGAAATGATGTTCTGAAAGCTGACAAACTCCATACTGCTAAAAATAGAATTTACTATAAATAGTAAACTCTCAGAAATGCCAAAGAACCTCCGAACTGGAAACCCTAATTTTACCTCACACAGCCACCACAAGCTTCCGGTATGAAGAACATTGAGTGTGAGCAGTTCTTGATGAGGAAGGGGCATTCTGGTCGCCCTCCTCGATTCCTTGTCCCTCGAAACATTTGAAAGAGATGGATGTAACAAAATCTGTTCGCCTTCCCGCGTGGCATCTTCAATATGGAATTTCTCCATCTAACCAAATATTCTTTGATTGTCCTTCTTCTCAAAGAACGTTCTCTAGTGTCAAGGATCTCTTCTGGAATCAACACTAAATGACCTTCCTCATCCAATGGAGGTAATTCTGATGTAGCCACCACATTGTGTCCACTTGCCTTCTTGAGGCGAGACACATGAAAAACATTATGTATTTTGCTTTCAGCTGGAAGTTCCAACTCATAAGCAACTTCACCAATCCTTTTGGTGATTTTGAAAGGACCATAAAAGCGTGGCTTCAACTTTTCTGCACCGCTCTGTTTGAGAGAAGATTGTCTATATGGCTGAAGCCTCAAGTAGACCATGTCTCCAACTTCAAAAGACCTCTCAACACGCTGCTGATCAGCGTATAACTTCTGCTGATTTTGAGCTTGTTGCAGATTTTCCTTGAGAGATTTCAAGATGTCTTGGCTTTGTTGTAACATATCTAGTGCTTGTGGAGCTCTACTATCACCAAACACTAAATCAACAAAATTAGTAGCTTCATAACCATAAAGAGCCATAAAAGGTGACATCTTAATTGACATGTGATAAGAAGAGTTATAACAATACTCTCCTAAATGAAGCCATTTAATCCAAGCTCACTGTTGTCCTGAAACATAGTTTCTTAGGTAGCCCTCTAACCACTTGTTAACAATTTCTGATTGCCCATCTGTTTGTGGGTGATAACTAGTGCTTGGAGTAAGCATTGTCCCACTCAATCTGAAGATCTCTTGCCAAAAAACACTTAGGAACTTGCTGTCCCTATCACTGACAATAGTTTTAGGCAATCCATGCAAACGGAAGACCTCTCTAAAAAACAACTCAGCCACTTCAGCTACTGTAGATGAAGTGGTGACAGCAAAGAAATGAGCAAATTTTGTTAGTCTATCAACCACAACAAAAATACAATCACGTCCTTGCACCTTGGGCAACCCCGTGATGAAATCCATTGCAATACTTTCCCATTTCTGATTCGGAATGGGCAAGGCCTATAGTAGACCAGCTGGATAGGAGTGTTCATTTTTATTTCTTTGACAAATCGGACACTCTCTAATGTAGTTCAAGAATTCTTCTTTCAACCCTTTCCACGTGAATCTTTCACGAATCTGCTTATAAGTCTTGAAAATCCCTTGATGACCAGCAAGGGGAACATCATGAAAAGATTGTAGAATCTTCTTTTTAAGCTTAGATTCATGCACTAAAAAAATTCTATCTTTATAGTAAATTATCCCATCAACCAACTTACACCTTTCATTAACCAAATGACCTTCTAGCAAGCTAGTTGCAAACTGATTTTTAACATAATCAGCAGCAATTAACTACTTCCAATCTGCTGATAACTCACAAAGTGACTGCAAATGAGGCCTTCTTGAAAGAGCATTAGCCACTATGTTATTTTTTCCTTTGACATACACAATGTCAAAGTCATATGGCTAGAGCTTACTTAACCACTTCTGCTGCCTTTCATTTAAATCTTTTTGGCGCATAAAATGTTTAAGACTATTGTGGTCAGTCTTAACAACAAATTTACTTCCCACCAAGTATTGACGGAATTTAGACAAAGCATGTATGATGGCAAGCATCTCTTTGTCATAAATGGAGTAAGTTTTTTCTGCTCCTCTCAACTTCCGGCTCTCGAAGACAATAGGATGTTTGTCTTGCATTAGAACAGCTCCAACACCTTCACTTGAAGCATCACACTGTAATTCAAAAGATTTTGTAAAATCCGGAAGAGCTAACACTGGACATGTACTCATGATTTGCTTAAACTTATCAAAAACTTCTTGTGCCTTCTTAGTCCAAAGGAAAGCTCCTTTCTTTGTAAGATCTGTGAGAGGTGCCGCTTGATGAGAATATCCTTTCACAAATCTTCTATAGAATCCACATAACCCTAAAAATCCTCTCAAATGAGAAATATTCTTTGGAGTTGGCCAATCAAGAATGGCTCTTATCTTTTCTGGATCAACTTTCACACCCTTTGAACTGATAATGTGGCCAAGATATAAGAGTTTTGTCATCCCGAACTCACACTTTAATTCTTTGGCGAACAAACAATCCGCCTCTAAA